>VZRO01004190.1:16481-46937 GCA_013397915.1 Daphoenositta chrysoptera | reverse complement strand
GGCAGGAGCGCGCAGCGCGGGGATGTCCCGGGCTGGGCAGGGCAGCGCGGGGCGCCGCGGGCGGAGCGGCACCGCCTCTGCCCGGCCCCGCCGCCCCGCTTCCGCTGTCGTCAGCCGCGTGTGAGCCTCGCTGCCTCGCTCCCCGAGCCGGCGGCGGCGGCGGCAGCTGCGAGACGGAGGGTGGGTCCGAGCGGAGCCATCCTCGCAGGCTGTCCTGCTCGCAAGGACACTGCTGAGATCACCTGCCTGCTCATATGCCCAGTAAAACACCTGGTTTTGAGTAGCTGGAATCTAATAAATTGACTGAATAAGGCATTTAAACGTGCGAATCTTACGAGGCCGGGCATCAAATTGAGTTTTAACGCTGTAGTGCACCAGCCGCGGTGCAAACTGCTTTGCCGCATCGCACGGCTGGCACACAGGCCCGTTCTGCGTGGAAAAGCCGTGTTTGTTCCAAGGACAGCTGTAAGGCCGTGCTTTCCTAACAGTAGCTGAGGCCGTTCCTCGGTGTTTCCGAAATGCATTTTCCAGCCTCAGTCACTACGAACCACGCGCAGTACTAGGCAGGAGCCAAGGATTTCTCAGCTTTCCATGTGACCATAGGGACTTGCAAAGCCAAACTCAGATATGACAGGCCTAAGATGAATGTGTGTTTACAAACAGACTGTGTGAATCTGCTTGTAGATAAGGAAATAACAAGGGAACCCATTAATTTTAGAAAGCTTTACTAACTGACACTGACTGCTGCTCAGCCAAGGTCGTGCTAGACTCCTGAACTTTGTGAAGAACAAACACTTAATAGAGTTATGAATATTACCTTCTCTGCCCAGTGTGGACTTAAAGCTAATTCAATGCTCATGTATGTTGTATGGGATGGGCTACATATTATGGAGACATGTAGCAGGTGCATGGGGAAGTCTGTACTTTCACAGGACTCCTGTGTCTCCTCTGTGGACTCTAACCTCTAGAGACATGAATTTTCCACACAGATAGGAATTACTACTGAAAAGCTATGAAAAGCAGAAATGAAGGACTATGTGGAAAGACTCCCGGGCCTTGAATGCTTTGTGTCCTCTGCATGTGTGTGTGCATGCTGTAATATTTAATATAACTATTTTAAACTCGATTTCTAGTCTTAACTGCCCTTACTTTAGGAATTCAGTGCAACTAAAAGCTATTACCCTGAATATGGGTACGTACATATAGATAACGTAGCAACACCTACCAAGGAAACTTGGATGGATTGCAGGATGTAAAACCCCTTCCTCTTTCCTCATGTATGCAAACAGAGTTGATGTTTTAGGAAGTGGGCCGTGTGATGAATCAGCATTATATAATTTGGTGTTATACTAGGGACTGAAGAGATCAGTTACCATAGCGGTACAATTAATAAAAACCAGACATGTATTTTGTTTTTAATGGTGCTCCAAAAGCTGCATATACTCAGCTAAACACAAGGTATTCACCACTCTTATAAGAGTAATTCTGTCAACCAGATGGTTATTAAGCTGCAAAGGACGCCAGTTTCTGGGTGTCTGAGAGGCCCCCAGGACAGTTCAGGCACTGATGTGGCTGATGCTCCTGCTTTGTAGAAGCAGCAAAAGTCCCAACTTCAGGTGAGGACTCCTCATCAGGACTGAGGCTAGACACTCAGCCCGCCTTCTCTGATTTATAGCTCCTTTCCCCAGAAGCTGCAGAGATAGACTCAACCGTTGAACAACAGACAGGAAAGCAGCATGACCAGACAACAGGCAGTGGAAAACCACTGGTGTGTTCAGCTTTGAAACGCAGTCAGCTTCCCAAAGAATGTGGTTAAGACATGGGAACACAAGGATCAAAGCATAGTGAGAACTCAGCAAAACTGCAATCATCTTCTATTTCTGTTCCAGACTTCTTATACAATTGCAAGAAGCTGTATGGTTAGGCTTTGCCTAATTTCCACATCTGCAAAATCAACACAAAACATGAAGGAGAATCTGAGGTTTAATTTAAAAATGAAACTGTCTTGCAAGGAGAGACTAGTGAAGGTGATGTATGGGTATGGAGGAAGAGTACAAGGGTCTGTACCACATGTCAGCATGTCTGCGATAGCAACCAGCTCCCCACTGGGTGGGGAGCACCATTAATTCACTGCTCTGTGCAGGTCTGTTATGCCAGCCAGTGCTGTTATGAATAAATCCAGCCTCTGCACTGAAGAAAACAGCAGAGCTCTGTAATGGACTTTCCAATCAGTTAGAGCACCCTAGAGCTCTGGGATATGTGCCTTGGCTTTTTCAGTAAAAAATTCATCACCAGAAAGGCTTGAACTTCCCTGCTGTGTTGCTGGCAAACATTACACAGACTAACAGCAAAGCAATGTGCAGATGTTACTACATGGAAAGAACTGTCACTCTCAAACTATCAGTGCATTTAGAATAAGGTTTATCCATCAAATACACATTCTGAAATCAGAGAAGGCTGATCTGATTTACTGAGCAGAAATCTTCAACCAGTGATAATTCCTGCCTCAAAATCTTCCTTTTGGCAGGGGATCTCTTTGAAGAGATGCTAATTCTGATTTAGGGCTTTCAAGTGACAGGGAATTCACAGCTTCAGTAGGGAAAGGCAAGATGCTTTGGTCTTGCTTTGTATAACGAATTTTATGCATGCAGACTTACAGAGTTCTAGTAAGTCAGGAAGAATGGGGGCATGGAGTGTCCCCACAGGACAAAAGACAGTCAAGGAATACCCAAGAATGGACTTAAAACTCTGATCTCCATTCAGGTGCCAGGGAACAAAGAAGGAAGGAAAACACTGGGTTAGAAGTTGTAAGCAAGGGGCAATTCTCAGGAAAACCCCTGGTCAGATGCCACTTGTGCCCTGGAAGCAAACCATTTTCCTCACCAGTGTGTGCACAGGCGGAGTAGCAGAACCTGAAGCCCCTGAAGCGGGTCACTTTGAGGCACCTTCAGGCAGCCTGCAAAACAGCCAACCCATTTTTATACATACCAGTGACACATCAGCTTTGTTCAGGTGACCAGGACAGGCGTTATTACCCTCAGATGCCAACCACACAAGTTTCACTTGCATATGTTGCACCCTTACACACAACTGCTTTACTCTTCACCCAACCATTCCATGGATTATTGTTACAGAAGCAGAGGTTCTCACTATCCTCCTTCACTGTGAGAAGAATGAAGTATTCTTATCTCTAGAGAGAACTCAAAAGATGCTTGGGATGAAGCAGAAAGCTTTTTTGGCATAGCACAGGGAAATCATAACTTACCAGGAATGCTCAAAGACTCTCTGCTTTCTCAGTATGAACCAACCCAGTGTATTTTAGAATATTAGGAATTGCATTGTTTTGTTCATCTTCTGTTTCATCTTCTGACAGAAACCTACAACTCAGAATGATGCTTTCAATGTTATGTAATTTCAAGTTTTTTTGGTAATTAAACAGTTTTGGTTTGTGTCAATTGGCAAATGAAGAGCACAAAAACTCTGCATCCAATGAGGAGAAATACACCACTTGGATGTTCTTCAGGTGAAATAAAACATGGCAATTTTTTTCCAAATGTAAATGCAAGCAGAAAGAAAACAAACCAGATTGTTAGACGTTGTGGTGGTTACTTCTGTAAATTTAGAATTTGTATGCCTCTTAAAACAAAAAAGGCTTGAAATTACTTTTTAAGAAAATGTGTATTTTGCTTGAGCCTAGTATTTAAGACAACAGGCAAAACCAAGATTATGGGAAGGAGGAGTAATGTCTATGCATGTGCACACACATGTTCTGGAAACCACAAATAAGATTCCCAACTGGAGTTCTGACACAGCCAATGACCTTAGTGTTCACTACAGTCGGTTCCTGTGGAAAAGGTATTCCAGTATAGGGAAGCACTGTGCAAAGATGTGAGCAGACAGCAGAAGTAACTCACTCATCGCCTGCGGTTTTACTTGTGTGTCACTGCAAGACCATCTATGTCATGCAGTCGAGGTGGCTAAAGACCATAGTGAAGTCGTGACTTTCTCAAATCTTTCCTAAATGTGCACCAGCACCTGGATTATGGACCACTTCTCCCCCACATTCTTGTAGGTAGTCAATGGTTTCCAAAAGCCTTGACCTTTGGACATCTCCCAAAAGCCAGCGTACCCTAGGAATCATGCCAGGAGCAGCTGGAACAACACAGTATGTCCGAGCTGTGGGCCTGACAAAAAGAAAATTGGAATATCCCAGTATTTGTTACTGCTGTGACTGGATGATCACCCTTATGAGTGTGCATGGAGGCTGGGGAGGCACAGCGAGCAACTGCAACAGCAACGTGAGCACCCAAGGATCTGCCAGGGCAAGGCAAGAGCAGCCTGCAACTACAAATCCCTGAGGTGGGGTGATCACAGAGTCTATCAGTGCATGTGGGGCCTGACACACACATGTAACTGCCCCTTCCAGAACAATGGGTGTGTCATAACACTAAATTGTGGTATCTTCCTCTGTATCTTTATTAGTGTTTTGTAATTCACACAAATATTTTCTGACTGGTAGCAGTTATTGATTTTTTAAAAATTATCCATGGATTTAAGTACTCAAATTTGGCTAAATCCTGGTCAAATGAAACTTGCTGGACTTGAAAGAAAGTATTGCATAGCATTTGAAGAGTTTGGTATTAAAAAATCCACAAGGCTGGTATTTCCAGGCAAATTTGCTTAAAGAACCTTTTTTTTTGAGAATGATAGTTTAATAAACTGGTTGCTTAGTTGTTTGTCCAATCCCACGTTAGAGTGGATTAAGATCCGCATTGTCTATTAAGGAAATGCATCAATTACACCCTTCTGAGCAGGTTAATTTTTGTAAGTGAAGCACAGAAGTGTGGCATTATACAGCTTTGCACTGAACTCCCCAGTGCTGCATTTGCATGCCCTTCATTGCCCCTTTTTAGCACAATGACATGAAACGCCACTTAAGAAATGTTATTCTTTCTAAGTCTCCTGCCACTGAATGCCATACAGCATTTCCTTCCTACTCAGAATTTCACTGCATGATGTCTCAGATTTTCAATCACAGCTAATACCTTTACCTTAGAAACAAGGGACATGGACATTTAACTTGGGTGATGCTGAGGAAACAGTGTGCTGGATAAAAAGGAGACAGCAGTGTACCCCAGCATATTTGCACATTTCAGACACCCAGGTAACCAGCCAGCAGCAGGGAGTCTGGTGCTGGCTGGGATGCACTGAGTCTTACTGGAGTTAAGGAATGACAGATGGAAGAAGGGAAGCCTGCATATCCCCGAATTACCAGATAAGGTTAATATAAAGGGTCTTATTAAAGCAGCTCTACAAGAATATGAGGTTAAACAGGCTCAAGCTGGTAGACAACCCAGTTCTCCATCCTTACAAGGAACTTGAAGCTTGCAGAGTGATGACTCTCAGAGAGACAAGCAAGCACTAGGTTAAGATCAGTCAGTTGTTACCATATCTGACCATCTGCCCCTTATTTCTCTGTCACACACACACTCCAGCAGCAGGAAAAACTGAGCCAGTTGTAAACCAGTATTTCAACTCCTGCAATTAAGTCTGATAGATTAAAATCAGTTTCTACCATCACATATAAAGATGAAAACCATGGTGGCACTGTCTTTCTGCACTGCTGACTTCCTCTGGATGCTGATGTGAGAACACTAGAGGAAGCTCCTGAACCTAAAGGTAAATTCAGAGTAACAAGAAAAGGACAGTTTTACATTTGTCAACCCAGTAGTAGACTTCTTCAGAACTGCTGGATTGGAGTAACTGTTAATTATCTGTTAATTTTCTTTGACAGTGAACTTTTTCTTTAAAAAAAATAATTAATTCACAGATGACAGGTCCATGCAGGACAGCGTAAGTATTCTTTGAGGGTACCTGCCTACCAGCCTGGCCCAAAGCAGGAATTTCCCCAAATCAAAGCACACAGCTTTGATACCTGTTGTGTAAGTGAGCTTAGCATAACTGTCAGTGCCAAAGGAATAAGTCTCCTGTGGTAGGCAATAAAGTACGCAACACTAATACATTCTAATAAAGAGTAAAGTGCCTCATCTCCTTCTTCCATCGCTGCAGATCATTCTGCTTATATCACAGTAATGAATACTGTTACTATGAAACTTTTCGGGCACAACTTGAGCCGGCAGCACAAGAAGAAATGGTTACAATGCTAATGGCCTCTGTGCTGTCCACACAGCAAGCCCCTCAAAAATCCTTGTGCAGGACCTGCCAGCCTGTAGATTTGATTCTTTGGAAGGAAGTGACAGAACATTTCCCCGCACCCTGTCCTTTTATTTGAAAGGAGTTTCTATAAAGAAATAAATAGACATTTTCTGAATAAGTTGCCAACAAAGAAGAAAAACAGATTGGAAACACTAGAATGGAACACAGAGATGACATAAGTCTAGTTCAATAGCATCAAAGCTCTCCTTAGGAAAACCTGAAAATGAGAAATTGGCATTATGTGATGAAAAAAGGTTGGCCAAATAGAATTCTCTCACTTAGCAAGACCAGAGTGGCTTCAGGAATCTTCCTGGTAGTGGTGGGCTACAGGAGTAATCAGTCTAATTTCCAGAACGTCTTCTGGAAGACTAGGATCAACAGAAGGTTTTCCTAGGCAGTGCTGTGTTTTGGAGCCAAAAGAGACTCCAGCTCTGCAGGTCTTTTCCACAGCCAATTGTATTACTGGGTATCAGCGAGGTGTATGTCAAAATACAGCCTGCCAAAACTGTTCAAAACACTCTGTTCAGTTCTCTGAGAAGTTTTTCTATCTCAACCTGATAAACCATATGCAGACGTACCCCTGGTTTATCCTGCAATTTTATTACAAGCTTGTGGGGAGAATAGCTTAACTCAGAGTTAAAGCTGACATATCTGACTATAAAATGCAAGGGGGAGGAGAGGGATTAAAAGAAAAACAGACCCAATGATAGCATCTTTTGTAATGGTCCCTTCCTTCTCTTGGAGTATTAAAAGGTCACAGGTGAAACCTGCTCTGTAGAAGAAACATTACTCTGGAGCACATGGAGCATAAACATTTGTGCACCAGAAGAAATGGCTAGGTGAGCAGTGCACATGCATTCAAGAGAACAAGAACATTAACAAAAGCCAAGGATGACCAGTAAAAAGAAAGAATTGGCAGTGCTGTCTGGAGTGCATCAAGGCCACACCATATATAGAAGAATACCAAAAATGCAAAAGAACTCTATGTTACAACTCAACTCTGAACCTTCTTTGTCAAAACAAAAAGGCTGCTAGGATCACACAGCATTGGCATTAATCAAGAACTAGGGAAACAGAGGAGGTTGTGATAGTTAGCAGTCCTTGTTCTCCATGCCACCACAAGTAATCCTGGCATCTACAAGAAACGGAAATCAGTTCTGTTTAAAACAGAGAGCACCTTTCTGTATGGTGTGCTCATACAATGAGTTTTGCTACATTTATTGTGGCAGCGAAATGGAAGAAGAGAACAATGTTCTAGTTCAATTATATAAACAATGCCAGTACAATGCATAGAAGTCACTCAAACTCCATCAAGCCTTGAGGTAAAAGCCATCACATTTGCAAAGAGTTTGCAAAATTAACCTTTCAGGAAAAAACAGCAGTAACTCATGATAAAAAGATGGTAAAGGCAGAATAAATGTCTCAACCAACAGAAAAGGCATTTACATTATGTTCCTGTTTGCTCAGGTGTACAACTGAGAGTTTTGCAAAAGCATGTACATTGTATGTCCCAGACAAACCATGCTCGATTGTTGTGGTTCTGAACAGAAGCCAAATAGATTGCAGCACCTGTATATTCAGTAAATTGGTGTGATTAGAGACAGATTGTCAATGCTGAAGCATGATTAACATGATATAAAGCTTACAAACTAACAAAGTCACAAATTAAACAGTATTTAAATGACTAATTGCAAGACTGCATATTATATTCACCCCAAGGCCCAAATATTTCTTCCAGAGTTCTGACCTAAGTCACAAAAGTCAAATCAAATCATCCAAAAGCCTCAGACTAAGAAAAATGTTGTGCTGATCCTTTCTCTGATCTTATCTTACTCTGTGATGCAGATACATTTTATCTCTGCACACCCTCACTAGGAGCAAGGCAATTTTAGTCCCTGACACAGGCAGCTTCAGCCAGCTCCACTCAATTGAAACAATTCAGCTGAACTCAACTGAAAACAAGACTTATTGCATACACGCATGGTATAGAACAGGCCCCAGCTGCACATACAGAGCACAGCATGCCAAATTGCTGTGTGGGAGCTGGAAGGAAACAGCTCCTGAACTTGTATTATATAAAAAAATTGCACTTTTTGAGCATCTGCTGCGGCATACACACATACAAGACAATAGTCTTGGTCACAAAATATCCTCTCACTTTGTTTTGCCAATTGACAGCGGCAATTTAAAGGACACAATCACCAATGGAAAGTCTGGTCTTATTTTACTATGAATATTAAGGCAACACAGAAGTAAAATGATACATTCAATAAAACAATAAGCTTACTATGCGCTCAGCTTCAGCAACACGCAAAAATAAGCAAGGTAATGAACCTTATCATTACTACACAAGAGAAAGGATAGTGATTTAGAAAGATACATCACCCATTGCCTAAATAGTTTACCATCATCCAGAGTCCAAAATTGCTGGGGAGCCCCATTTCATAGTAGGGACCTGGAGAACCCTTCCTGGCAATTGTGAAAATCCTACACGGCGTGTCCACTCATACATGAGGTCTCCAAATTCACCCTGAAAGGGAGTCCAGCTTTTATAGGCCCAAATCAGCAGGTCAAAGTGACTTGATTGTATTTTTAGCGCAGAAGCACCTGCGTCTGATGGCATACATCCCCCCCAGCTGGGGCCAGGGCTTGGCTAGAGCCCAAGCCTTGGCTGGGAGGGCTTTCCCTAAAATACCTTACAAACAAGCCTCTATTAAGCCCGTTGGGAAAGTTTCTTAAAATGATACATTTCTTGCAGATAATTGCACAAGGTTATGTGAAAGTTTCTAAAGCAGCCACTGGCAATAAACAGCTAGCATAAGCATCTTGGTCATCTATTTCTAGCTAAACAAAACTGATGGTGTTAGTCACATAATGCCCAGGATTCACCCTGTAAGTCAGCTCTGGCTGAGGCCTGCTGCTCAGGCCTGAGCACATCACACTTCAAGCCAACTCTCACAGAGCACAGTAACCCTGTACATTAATACACTGACTGCCCATCTAACTCATTACCTACTCTACAACTTTTGCCAGTAGGAGCTCAGAGGATTGCTACTTGTTCTGGTGGACAAGGTCAGCTCTGGGGAAGGGTATTGTCAAGACAGATACAGCTTTTTACAAGAAAGAAAGTGTTACTCCCAAAGCAGAACTGACAGAGTACTTAACATTGTCACTGTTATCTGTTATACCCAATAGCTGGGATACTGCATTTTTCAGTGACTCTTTGTTTTAGGAGCTGATGGTTTCCAAGCTTTTAGGACCAGTTAGAAAGATGTGCTAGATAAGCTAATGCAAAAAAGTTTACAATACTCCTAAATCCCTCTACCCTATTCAGATTAACATATTTTTGAACCTGTGCCAGTGAGAAGTAGCACTGCAGTTATCTTAATCCTCTAGCCTGCAATGAGGAGGATGATGTTTGATTAAACAGAAAAGAAAAACTTATAAAACTAATGTTAACAGATAAAACTTTTCTCTACACTGTCAATTAGATCTTAGGAAATTTGCTTACATTTCAACTGCCAACAACCAATACAGAACACAGTAGGCTACTGGGAGACTACTAACTCTTCTCCTTTACAAGGCCAGCTGTTACATTAGCTCAAGTAGCAGCAAAAATGAAGGAATACACGAACAAGATGATGGTTGCAGTTCTTCTACAAGCCTCAATGTCTTGTACTACTACACTTGCCACAGAACTAGAAAAGAGAATGCTGAATGTGGCTCAGAGGCAAAAGAATGACAATGGCTCAGACTGAGATCCACTGCACAACAGCAGTGGGCACACAGTTAAGATGCAGCAACAGCATATGTAGGCTTGGTTCTCTCCACCGCAGAAGTTTGGTTACCTGGCAGAAACTTTGCTACCTCTCCATGCTGGAATTCAGGCAAAGCTGAGTCCACCATCTGCACTATGCATTGTTCAATAGACACAGGCTGACAGGACAGTATAGTACAGTACAGTATAGTTTCCCCAGCTGGATCTCCCTCCCCTGTCTCTTACTGCGATCTTCAAGGCTGTGAAGGAAACAGTATTTCTATGTTCTCAGGTAACTTCTCCTGGAAGACTGGAATAGGAAAAAAAAAAAAACCCTCCAAAACAATTCACATTCAATCTGCACATCATATTGTTTCCAAGGCAGTGGATCTGTCTTTGGAGAAGTCTTAATGTATGACTGCTGAGAGAGCATATGCAAACTCGTTTCTTAATACCTGAGCCTACTAACTGGAACAAAAAAACATCCTACCCTTTCCTTACAGGGATACATTTTTCATTATAGGTCTGGAAGACAGGCATATGTTCATCTAAGCTGCATGTAAGAAGAAAGTGTTATTTGTAGTTTTCCCCCTTAGGGTATACATCTGTACAGGATAGCATGAGATTCAGCACAGAGGTTCTGCAAAATTAGTCCATGTACACCTATAGCCTGAAAACAATTTTGACAGTTACTGCCTCAGAGCACGACTCAAAGGAACAAGACAGAAAACCAGATAAAGGAATCTTCTTTTTTTTTTCAATTTTTTGAAAATTTCAATTTATTGTAAGAAGAAGGGTTAATGAAACTTCTGTTTCAGTAAGGAAATAATAAATTCCTACTTTACATATGAAAATATTAAAAAATAACCATCCAGTGACTATTACAGCATTTTATCAATATCTGGTGCTCAGGGTATTTTCACTCATTTTCATCCATCATCCACAGGAATCAAAAAACCAGCTTTTTTGGTAATCCTGAAAAGTGTAAATCATATTGTTAGCAAAGTATAGAGGTCCAGCCCCCCTCCTCAAGGTTTGATACCATTCTCAAGATACATCTACTCTTGGCTGCTAAATTCTGTTTACGACAATGGCAGTACATGATGACATTTTCTAACAAATCTCTGAGAGAGTACTAGAATCAAAGCTCACTTGAATCAATATGTGTATTCCAAAAATCACAAATTTTGTAATTTAAGTATTAATCGCATTTAGGATACATGTAAATATTTCTCTTTGTTCATATAAAAAAATATGAAAAACTAACCACTTAATTCTACTTTGAAACCTAAGAAGAACAAGCTGTTCTAAGGCTTAAGCCTGTCCACACACACACTTAAGGATTTTTCTGATGTGTTGTCAAATCCACAACAAATTCTTAATCTTAGATATGAATAGAAAGTTCTTGGTTTTTTTCCAAACCAATAGTTTTGATATTAGATAGATTCCTTATGTTGAATTAAAATACGATAAAGTTTATTGCACCATCCTTTATAATCCCTGTTTTGTGTATCTACAGCTCTGTAGGAATGCATATTAATAGGACTAGAAACAGGTGTTCTGGGGAAGCAGTGCTGCTTTTGGGTAAGTGCTAGAGAGGAGATGGGCAGTGATGTCATCATAGAATCAATGTCTCCACAAACCTCACTGATCAGAAATAAGTGGTAGCAGTAGATACAAAGCATGCATGCTTAATACTTTTCACAGGTAGTCATCCATCTAGTGGTGGTTTTCCCCTGAGAAAAGAGGCTGTTTTCTGAGAAGTATTTAAGTTTGGTGAACACACCCCACAGGCTACAGGGGTTTTATTCTTGTGGAAAAGTAGCACACATGGGGATGGTATAAATCTTTATCCCAGCAGTCAGCTCCTGGTGCCAGTGTTTTAGAAGAGGATACCCATCAGCAAGCACTCAGTCTATTCTACCAAGTTCTGGAGTGCTACCTCAATAGGGCTAGGGGAAAGAAATGTTCTCTGCAGGATGCAAGCACAGGCCATTCTAAGAATTTCAGGAAATTGAACTTATTTTTCTTTGAAATTACATTTGCACATTTCCATCCCCTATAGCAATAAAAACATGCTTTCCTTCAAATTTTATTTAAACCAAGACTGGAGGATTATTCTTCAAAACCACTATTAAAGTTTTAAATTTAGATGGTAACGCCATGTAAGTATAGCAAATGAAATCCAGGGCAGCAGATTTGCTAGCCCTATCATTGGCTCTCTCCTTTAACGTTTGTTGACACTAGAGGAACTTCCTTTGCAACCTTCTGTTTCTGTCAGCCCAGCTAAAGCAGTAACAGAACCTTATGGAAAATCCACGTTAGGAAATACATCACATCTCCGTTTTCTGAAACATCTCCGAAATTATATTGCTTTTTATACTGATGCTCAAAGGTCTCAAAAAGTAATGCTGACTTCCTTAATGCCTCATTTATAGCCAAACTCAAAACTCCTAGCATTTACACACAAGCATGATTTCCTCTTGTTGAAGATGAGACTTTTGGAAAGATGTTAAAGCAATTATTGTTCTAGCTTCCTACAGCTCTAGAAACTCTGCTCATTGTCAAAAGCAAGAATTCAAATCATTAAGTCACAGAAATCAAAGAAACATTTCTCTCTTTTTCCTGTCCTTTAGTTAACAGGCATATTTCAGAGCGTATACTCCAAAATACTAATCACAAACCCTCACATGATCTTTGGAAAAGGAGGTAAAATGCTTAAATTAATTGCCTACACTATTGTAACTTGATGAGTTCCCACACGTCAGGTGACCCATGGTACTGGGGTCAGCAAACAGTGTGCAAGTAGTCAGCTGATTACATTTTTTTTTGAGATTTAAATCTTAAGATAGTGAACCTAATGTATTTTACTTCTAATTTGACGAAGACTTAGAAACAACAATTCAAAGTGCCAAAAAAGTAAGTTAAACTCTAATAGGGTAGCTGTCATCTGAACTCAAAAGGAAATACATTTTATGGAAGTAGCTCCATTCAAAAAAATTATCACTCATATTGAAACTGAGTCTCATACTGGCAAAAACAAAGGGCTAATGCTGACCAGACAGCTGCTATCTAGCATATTACAGAAGACCAACTTCAAGATTAAGAATCAGTATTTGCCTCCCTAATAGAAGGCCTTAGTAATTTAGTATTAGATACATGTCTTGAGTCCTGAGCACTTTTCTTGCCACAAAGATATGAAATATGTGGTACTGCTTGGAGGAGATTGGAGGTGGGTCACAGAAATGTGCTTAATGTTCCTTACCCAGAGTGTTCTTAACAGCTAACTTCCTTACCTTGAGAGTGAGCAGAAATCTCTTCTGAATCTGATCTACACTCTCCAGCCTGTCATTTCACAGAATATCATGCTGTGTTTCAGACTCTGTTTTTTTTCAAGTAGCGTGAAGTTAAATTACTTCCACTTGAGTAAGATGTCTCAGGAAAAAAAAAGGTTCCTAACAGCCTATAATTTACTGGGCAGTACCACTCTTAATTACAGAAATTAATGGAATAGGGTACTTCTTCTAATAGACTCCTAAGCATCACAGAAGAGCCTTTTTTGTGCTAATTCTGCTAGAACATGGAACTAAGTATTTCTGACCCCAAACCATGTATCATTAAAGGGCTTCAGCCAGTGCCTAGGGAATTAGTTCATTCAGAGAGTTTTTCTTCTGAAATACTGGAAGCACCCCATTCTCCATGAGCACATAGCTCCTATTTAAAACTGGTGACATATTAGAAGTTACCTTGATCTCTCCCTTCTGTTGTTTTCCTTTTTAAATTCAAAAGTGCATTTTGTTGCTCCTTTGCAGCTTCTGCGGGGCAGTTGGGTCTTGGCAGCTGATTTCCTGGAGTGGGTCCTGGTCGGTTACTAAAATACTTCTGTTTCAATGCCTTAATGATAATGGAAGAACCAAGTAATTAGTATGAAGTTCTAGAACACTATTTATAAAGACGTTATAGAGAAACAAAGCACTTGCAATTGGGACTTGAAAACTACTTGAAAACTTTTAAACTACAAGATGGCCATGGGGCAAATAAACATTGTGTTCTCAATTAGTATCCACCCCACCTGGATCTGCAAAGCAAGGGATAATTCTGTACTCTTTATTTTTAACTAGTGCTCAGACATCCTGACAAAACTAGATTATTTTGAAAGTCTTGTATAAGCAGCTTCTAGCTCTGAAGAGCTTATATTCTGAATAGACAGATGAGATGAGGATAAAGAAGAAAGTAGGAATAAAGAAAAATTAAATGAATGTATCTGAAGTCTTGATCAGATTCAGGATCTGGACACCAGCTCTTTTTTTAGCTTTCAAGATGGGTCTTTCCCCTGTATTTCTTTAACTGAGCTGTTTCTACCCTGTAAACAGTGAGAAAGACGTCACTCATTAGAGCAGAAGACAAACACTAGCCACAGCAAGATTGGTTTCATGTAGTGGAATTACATACCTTACTTTAAATTTTAGGAACCATGAAGGGTGGTTAGCAAAAAATGTCTGTCTCTTAGGTAATCATTACTCCTGCTAATGCTAGTTACATGATATTCAATGTCAATTCAATGATATTCAATTCAATAAATCAAATCAACACAGTAAGCACAACCTGTTTCCTGTTTTAAACTGTGGCATTGTCAATAAAAAGTTTAGACTAGAAAAGTAATATGTATTGAAGTCACTATCCCACAATATGATCTGAAAAATTATTCCATTCACATGAACTACTACAGAGGTGTCCCAAGCATAGCAGAACTAATTATCTGGAAACTTATACTGAATGTTCTTAAAGATGGTGGCCAAAACTGCCTGAATGTGCTCTGAAAAAGTCTTCTAGTAAAAACATACATAATGCATGCACTAAACTCCTGGATTCAGATCTGCTGTGTCTAACCAGCAATGAGGGAGTCCTGGCCTCAAGGGGACAGCTTTTCTTGCATGCTTCCCTATCAGTGTATAACACCAGAAATACAGTTTTCAAACTGCCATCTGGTATATCTTTCTCATCACAGAAATCAGTATTCCCAACTAGAATATTCTGCAAGACTTTCCTTTGAAGTCCTTCATTTCTCCCCATCAGGGAGTAGTGAAATTGAAAGTATAATGGAAAAGGATAGATAAGAATCTAATCACCACAGAATTTTATGTTAAGAAAGTACCAAAGAAGTTTAAATGACATTGAACAAGAGACTGGATGAAGTAAGGAGGAAAATCTTTCAAATCCAGGGAATAAGATAAGCTATGTTAAAACTTAACCTTCAAGTTTTAGGTGACGGAATTTAGCATGTCAAATACAACTGTTGGAAGGTCACGGCTCATACACCTTTTAGTTGTCTACCTTCACTCTACACAGGGAATGGAGATGATGAGTTAGCATTATCCACGCCTTTCAGAGTTCTCTCTATGAAACACTGGGATTATGTTTCTAGTAATTCATGTGATGTTTCATTTCAAACCTGGCTTATCCAAGTGTACTATACCTGAGTAGCTGTAACTCTAGTCGAAGGATTAAAAGTGAATAAGCCTTGAAGAAGATTGAGCAGATCATCACCAGCTGCACTGAAGATATGTTGAAGTGGCATTCCAGGGAAAGGCTTAAATGTGACATAATCTGGAAGACTTGTCATCCCCTACAAAGACCAAAAATGGAAAGTGTGTTTTTCCCTTAATAAGAGTTCAGCTTTTCACAGAAAGGGAACTTCTATATGGCTGTCTTTCAGCAGAAGCAATTCATCTTTCAAAATACTTTGCTAATACTTCATCACTGAATGTCCTGGGTTGCAGTATATTCTATTACCATCTACAGGAGCTGTTGAAACCAGGTGGGCAGTGTTCCTTGCCTCCTCCCTCCGGACTATCTTCTGTTAATGGGCCCATCAGGGTTTTGCCACATGACTGACAAAATTACATCATCCCATTGTGACATGCTCTGCCCAGAGGGAGGAACTGAGCATTCCATCCTGGATATAAGCTGAGATTTCGAACACCACCAGCAGCCTTTTCCACTGGATTCCCAGAGGACGAGCTCTACACAGCCACCGCTGGACATTCCAAGACCAGACCCTTCTATAGGATCCCTGCTTTCAACAGGACTTCATTCAGACTGCTACCAACACCCTGCCCGACAGGGTGTCAGCTTGTATTCTGACTCTACCAGTGGTTTTTTGTACTATTGCATCTATTTTCACTTTTTTTCTCCCTCTTCCTAATAAATTGTATTTCTGACTTGTAGTCTCTTACTGGATTGTTTTCAAACCACTACACTGAAATAAAATAACGGTAGGGATAGTAGGTCATAAAAGTTTTTTTTTAATAACTGTTAAAGTTGTTTCACACTTTCCCTTTCCAAATGATCTGTCCTTCCCTTGCTTTAGTTGTGACCAGTCCAAAAGGAAAAACTGCTAAAGGAAGCATGAAAGAATTTTAGACTGGGTCAGACTAATGAAATAAAACTATCTTTAATGAACTGACATGGTGGAAGGGAAAAGATTCACAAGAGTCAGTCTTCACTTTCTCTACATTAATAAAAGTTAGCTGAATATCATGTGCATTTTGATTTTAAATGCACAACTGAAAATTTATATGGGCAATGGGAGGAGGGAAGGAAAGTATGCACCAAGCAGTTAAACATAAGATTAAGTCCATACTTTTTTGTCCTGTAGGTATGAAATAAATTCCACTGTGTTCACACTATAGTATAAAAATTACACAGATAATTGTAACGGACAATTACCCAAACATAATACTTTAGTAATATTTAAAGTATTTAAACCCCTAGTTGTCACATTTCAAGATTGTCCAAGTAAAATAAAATACTAACACCAAGTCAAAAATTTATTTAATCAGTTATAATCTTGATAGTAAAGATTTCAATTATTGAAATGTATGTGTTTGGAAATGAACTTGGGAGTGTATCATCTTTGTTGTGTTAGCCAATCTCCTATTCTGTCTTTTCCCCACCTATATCTTGAATCCTCCTCTCCAAAGGCAGCAGAAACATCATTGCAAAAACCTGCATTCCATTTAGAATCCTGGAACAATATCAGAATTGTGTGGGGCTATCAGTGCCTCACACAGCACTTCTCCATTTGGCTAGAACTCCATTTCATCATCACATACCATAGCATTCCAGGACCATCTACACTAAGGAAAAGCTGCATGGAGAGGGAGCAGAGGTGAACAAGTCCAGTGAGTGCTTCCACAACGCAACAACAAAACACAACAGCCTGATCAGGGAATTCAGGACTCCCTGAGCCTGTCAGCTGGTACAAGTTCCTCATCAGACATTATGTCCCACTTCTTGTCAGTCTGTTTGATAACCACGGTTAGGTAGGTTATTACTACTAATTTGTATTGGTTACAGGACTGTTGTTGAGGTACACTGTTTATCCCTAAAGCTGTTGGTCTGTGTTTCTTACTATCCCCAAACTGTAATTTACCCAGACCAACTTAGGTCCCTACAAATGGTTCCTACTTCTGAAAGTGATTAAAGCCTTCCAGGTTAAAGCATGCTAATTAAACAAGTATCTCAAGAACATTAACCAGCAACAATAACCTCACACCAGTAGCCATTGTAAACTGTGCACACAGAAAGAAATCAAGTGTTTTTACTGTTGCTATTGACCAGAGGTTTGCCAAGAGAAACAACAGATCTCAGCCGCTTCATGAGATGAAGCAACTGCCTTCTGTAAATCTACTCAAGTATTCTGGTATAACCATTTAATTTCAAGAGCTAAAATAGAGAGTATCAAGTAAAACCAATGTCAGTCTGTTAAACAAAAAGACTCACAGGCCACTGTTCTTCTCTTGGAGTGCCTAGTGTTTCAAATATCCTTGTCAGCTGGTCAAGATCAGAGTCTCCAGGCAAAAAAGGAACCTGGAAGAAAGACATGGCATTTGATTGAATTAACTTCCGAACTTCAATTTTAGAAAGAAGTTTTGAGTGATAGCTCAAAACTGTAAGGCAAAAACCCTCTGTATACCATCTCCCCACAAAAAGGTACACTGGATATCTGAGGCATTCTAGTAATGCCCAAATAGATTCTGAAGGTTTCCTGAACCCAGGCTTGATATCACTGACTTGACAGCAGATAGTTTAAACATAGTATTATATCACAACCACATTAATGTAAAATAACTCAGCTTTCAGAAATACTAAATAAGCTAAATAAACAGAAAAGATTTTATATCTCAGTTGTCAGCTTAAAGTCAGTTGGTCATGGTGCTCTTTTAACCATCTGTTCTCTGGAGTTAGCTTTTATATATATTTAAAGTGAATCATAACTGGATTGCACAAGTTAGCCTTATGAAATGAAATGAAAGTATGAGGGAGAGTAGACACCCTCTAGGATAGAAAACTGTCTGATCAGTGTCACATTTCATTTAAACAAAGCAGAAGACTGAAAAGGGGTATCTCCCCAGTCCAACTTGTAGCTCACATATCAGGCACACAATGCAAGTGAAAAGAAACTTGGTGACCAAAGCAAATTTATGAAGAATTAGAGGAAGTGTTTAATTAATTAAAACAGAAAAACCATAATGAATATCCCTAGTAGACAGCATACTGAATTTTGGCATCACAAAAGCCCCTTGAATACAAACTGCTTTCATAAAAAGCTCCCAGAAATTGCATTGTCCTGAAAAAGGACACATACATTTCAAAATATCACAGTGATAAAAACTGAACCATAATACACTTTCCATTTTGTGACAAACCAAAGAATCAACTGAAATTCAAGAGTAATTTGCTTTCTAATTTTGCTTAAATGTATTCAGATTTAGCAGGTCTAATGCATATTTATGTACACATCACCAGGGCTGCTTAAAGAGCCACTGTACATTTCCATATCTGAACTGCCCATCAAATTGAACCAGCACACCTATTTGGTGTGACCAATCAATGCAAAAAGTTTCTTTCAAGGTGTTTTCACACATGAAGTTCTCCAGTCTGGTTATGATATGGCCACAAAAGCATTCAAAGTAAGGTGCAGAAACCAAGCAGAAGCTACTTAGTCATGGAAGATAAATTATGCTGCAGCTGTGAATGCCTTCAGCTGTGTCTGTGCCCTAGCCCTCCACTGCTCCCCTCACACTTTCATGTCTTCTCCAAAGAGCTGTATAATAAACATTCTACTTCAATGGAAAATACTCAAAGACAATTAAACTTGTATACCACACTGAGGAGTGCCATAGGATTATCTTGATGTTAACCTTCAGCTTCATTCCAGTATTGTCAACCAACCTCAGTTTAGAAAAACATTACTCTTCCATTCATTACAAATAAACCCACAATTAAGGCACTGGTGATTATAATTGAGGGACAGTGTATAAGGCACAGCCCATGCATGCATCTGTGACATTACATTTCTAGAAGGATAGTGAACTAAAATAGGTGTCTGTGGACTGCAATGGTTACCTACTTGACCTCTCCCAAGGCAAGACTGTGGCAGTGTGTTGCAACTTTTTTACCCAGCTGTTTTTAAAGACTTCAGTGCTTGTGATGTTTGTGAAACATCAGTCTATTCCAAAAAACCACTTCCATTACAGTTAACAAGCTTTTGGAAAGTTTCTTCTAGCTTGTCTTCTAGTCTGCTAACCTGGTCCTGTTAGCAGGAAAGAAGAAACCCACATAAAAAGGCATAGTGCATGGAAGAGCAAATACAAAATGCTTACATTTCAATACTTACTCTGAGGAGCAGTTCAGCTAAAATACAACCAACAGCCCACATATCAACGCCAACACCATACATTCTAGCCCCAAACAATAGTTCTGGGGCTCGGTACCACCTGAAAAGAAAACACATTTTGGAAGAATCACCTGGCCTTGCTCATATCAAATGCCGTGTATTGTAGCACGCAAAAGCTAAAAAAAGGGTATTACTTCTGCCTATTTACTTTTCAGACAATGAAGATCTGTATTCTGAAAAGTGTATTGTTTAAGAAAGAATGAACATATTTGTGCACACCCTACCGTAGGGTCACCTACAACCACAGACTACTTGCAGTTTCAACTGACCTGATTACAAGTATTGAACTGCAGATATGCAAGGAAGAAAGTTTTAAAATGCAGGTGAAACTGAAATTTTCTTAAAATTTTATGTCAAATCAATCACAGCAAGACAGAATTCCTCCCATCTTCCAAGAATCTCTATATCAACAGACCTAAGTATAGACACTAGTTTTATGCATAATGAGCCTTGATTTGAAACAACTACTTACACTGCCTAAGAACAATTAAGTTTAATGAAATGACACTGCATTTGAAATTACTGTAGAATTTCTGTCTTTTGAATAAAGGTGTTAAGCCAGCTTTGTCTGAACAGTTTTAGCATTACAGCAGTCAGAAAGCAACACAATGCACATTTTGCAGCCCCTTAAATAAGCATGCCATAAAAATATTTATAAATACTTTAATTGGTTCAAGTGTTGTCTCACAATAGGCTTCATGGCTACCTCCAAAAATGGTTCTAGGTCTCGTGATTATCAGAAAGTAGCAGCTGTCTTGCTCCAAAATCCAGGCTTATAAGCAGATACATACTATTTCCACACATTTCAAAATAGTATAATTTTGATAGATACCAGAACCACCCCCACAAATGCATATTTTAGCAGTTCTTACGGGGACTTTGTTAAACAATGCTTCCTTGTGGTTTATTTTTATGCGGTTCTTGCCACATCACATGAGATAGACGCCACTCTGAGTATGTTGATTTGACATGACATATTTCAAGAAACACCTATAGAACAACTAAACAATCTCTGTGTAAGAAACAAAATAGAATGTCTTACCTTGTTACTACCTGGTGTGTATAAACTCTATTTGGGCTTCCAAAAGATTTTGCCAAGCCAAAGTCAGCCAATTTTAGAACTCCATTTTCATCTAGCAACAAGTTATTTGGTTTAAGATCCTGTCAGTATAGAAAACAAATAATGAGATTTGTCAGGATTGATAGAAACGGATATCTCCTGGCAGACACATCATAACAGTATTGTAAATAGAAAGATTTGATTCTATCCTAAAACCTACATTGTGAGCAAAAAAATTTAAAACCCCAAGGAAGTAAGTATTCCATCATATATGAAAATCATAGCGGGACAGACCCATTTAAATATCAACAGATTTAAGTTGCAGAGTTTAAAAAAGCCACTTGATGGGTTTTGCCTTTTCTGCAGGTACAGCAGTTATGTTATCTGCATACCTGCCAACTGAATAACAAAAAGACCTGAGCAACGCTTCAAATAACTGCAGAAATCACAGAAGCCACACAGCTCAATACAGTAGCAATGTATTGTGGGCTGACCTTTGGCCAACAGAAAAGTATCCACACAGCCATTTGCTCATTCTATTCTCATCCCACCCTCTTCCCTATACTTCAGCAGTATAGGGGAGAGAAGATCAAAAGAAAACTCTAGGAGCAATATAAAGGCAGTTTAACAGGTAAAGGAAAGAAAAAAAAAATCCAAGGAAACAGGCAAGGTGATGGAAATCCTTCACCACCTCCCAAAAGGAGAGCGATACACAGTCTGCAAACAACAGCCAGCTTGGAAACCAAAATTCCCCCTTTTTCCTCTACCCCAGTTTTTACTGATGAACAAGGCATTACATGGCATGCAGTATTCCTCTGGACAACTTGGGTCAGCTGCCCCAGCTGTGTCTCCTCTTTACTTCTTGCTTACCCCAAGCCTATGCATCAGGGCAAGGCAGAGTGGGAAACAGAGAAAGCCTTGACACTGCCTGATAGAAAGGAGAAAGCCTCAAGAGCTCAGCTGCTGTTAAAAAAGCTCAATCCATCTCAGCCAGACCCAGTTCACAGTGCTAATTGAAGTCACATCTAACTGGAGAACCTTTCATGTAAGTACCGAAGTCATAACCACATCAGTAATTCTTAACATTTCTGGTACTGCTATTATTTCTCCAAAACAGCAAATATGAATGCTTATGGAATGAGAATATCTGAACTTCAAAACCACCTTCATTAGACTTTAGACTCTAATTCTATCTAATGTGATTTTTGTTGCAGGATGAAGGCTGTCAATTTAGTACATGCTTACCCTGTGTAGAATCCAATGCTGATGTAAATATTCTAATCCTTGAAGTGTCATCAGCATATATGCCTTGATGTGAGACTGTGTCAACACAATACTTGTATCCTTTATAATAACCTGGAAAGTGTTAAAGTGATGGTAAAGCTCAGCACATAAGACAAACTTATTTCCATTCTTTCAGCTCAAAAGTTATTTCAGCCTTTAAGACAAAGTTCAAATTGACAGTCACATATTCCCTACCATTTCACCCTTTTTCCAGAAAAATAGGTCTATTCTGGAGATCAGGAATTGAAATGGGGCATCCAAATAACTTACGTGAACTTTGCATAACCTACCAATGAAAAAATGTGTGGGAAACAGAAGTTTAATATTTAATCTCAGTTCCCTGTTGATACCCAAACTTCCAAGACAAAGATGTACACATACAAATGATAAATGTGTCAGTAAGCTTGAAATTATGTTTCCACTTATTCCTTCTTTCTCTTTGCTACCTAAGCAATCATCTTTGTAAATACAATGGTTTCCTCTTCTGTTTCCAAAAAGACCAGAAGTTATGGCCACTTTACTGTATTTTAAAAAATCTACTTAAGTTTTCTACTTTCTTTGATTTTTAACATTAAAATTCTATGCAAACACGCCAAAGCTTGTCTGTTAATACTATTGTGCGGTTCAGTAATAGCCTTTCATAAATTGTTTGAGTTACGGAAGAGCTAAGACTGCACAAATTTGATGTATGCAGCACATGATTACTCCCAACAGGTGGCAGTCTCAGTGGCAGCCTGAGTGATACCACAATACAGTTTAAAGACTGCACACCATAGCATCAGAGTATTTTACTATTATTATCAGAGTAAAATACAAGAGTATTTTATTTTTCTTTGTACACCGATCTTCTTCATCTCTAAACGATGCATAGGTGCTATGCAAACAGAATGAATCCTCTGAAAGTCTACTCATTACTAACTCTTATAAGCAAAAATCTGACCTAACCTTTTCAAGTCTTGCATTCATTTATATTTCAGCAAGCTTGTATCTATAAGGTACTGATTTGCAATTACCTAGCATTGCTACATTTGAAAAAATGTTTTAAGTGCATGTGATTTTACAACCAGCTCGTCTCTTGGTATATTTTAGTGTCATACTTACCTGAACATGTTTGATATTATGCTTATCAATTCCATTCCAGAAGCAATGATCTGTGACAGAGGTTCTACACTCTGACTGGAGTTCAGAAAACTAACATAGTAAACACAGTTTGTTTCTTTAAGATCATGCTGACAAGTATTTAAAAGTAAAGGAATCAATCAAATAAGAACTCACAAAAACTGAAATTACTCAAGCTACTTTTAAGACATGATCTTCATCAACTGACACAGTAAAAGCCACCTTTCTAATATGGGCAAATACAAGCCTGTTAAAGCAGCACTTTCACAAACCATCTTAAGATACAGAAATAAAAAAGTCTTTAAAAATCTTACCTCTAGATCTGTTTCCATAAAGTCAAACACCAAACTAATATTGGACTTGTGTCCAAATGCATCAATAAGCTGCAAAATAAAATACATTATGATTAAGCATGCTCTGATTCTTCCAGTTTTCTGAAATTCAACACCATTGTAGTCTGCATGTGGATTTTCAGCTTATTGAGAACTGGCTTAAGTTTTCTGACTTGTAACACAAAAATTCATACTCAGTTTAGCTTCTTAACTTCCAAACCAGAAAAAATCCCCTTTAAGTATGGAAATAGCATTCTACATGATCGCCCTTCCTTCCTGCAGATAGGAAAAAAGAGAAAGAATTAACTTTATCATGTTAACTACAACAGATGACGTAAAGCACACCTGGTCTTCAAAACTTTGCTGTTCTACAAAACTCCTACCCTTTATTGAGACCAGTCTTGGTTTGCCCATGGATTCAGGTCTGTGTATCTGCTTCCTGAAAGCATACAGCATTTAGAAATTTTGAGTGCTAGGCTTATTAACTTCAGATAGTTTTAGGTGTGTATTCATTTTTGTAGCTAGCTTTCCACGATAAATAAAACTCTTTGGAGAACATCCAAGCAGAACATTACACAGCTTAGGATCAAGGTGTCATGATGCTGAGTGAAAGCAAGCCTGGTATTCAAGATGAGTAAGGTATGTTCTCCCTGGTGCAGCTCATTCCTTAGTCTCAGTGTGATGACCACATGAATTGGCAAAGTGCAAGGTATTCATATGAATAGTTCATAACAGCAGTGACTGTGCCCCTTACACTCCCAAAATCCACAAAGGTTTTGTAAGGACTACTAAGATGGGTACAACATGGTCTATTGTTTTTAGAATTTGCTTATGAAACTGCTGATCATAAATTTCTCTAACTTCTTTTGAACTGTTGATGCAATTTGCTTCTGCATTGCCCATGGCAACACATCCTAGAAATTCATTACACACTGAGTGCAGCAGTACAGTTTCCACTCCTGCTGCCAATAGGTTTTAAACACATCTCTTATTTCTAGTACAGTGGGGTTTGGAAATATCAGTTCTGCATGGACACCATCTATCACCTTGGTTTTGTAAACCTTCCCACTCCCAGCCTATTCCTCTGCAAAGAGATTCATTTCTCACTTTTTCATAAAGAATATGCTCCATCCCTTTGCCATTTTAGTTGTCCTTCTCTGCATATTCTCTAACCTCAATAGCTAAAGCAACCACTTTGAAAGTAAGTTCACAACCCAGAAGAAGTTCACAACCCATATTTCCACTTTGAAAAGTATATGGAAAATTCATATTTGGTCTACTTGATCATACTTGACACTTTCTAATTATCACTATGAGCTAACTTTAAAATGTCTTTAGCTCCAGCTGGGTATCTGTAGGTATAAGTCTACCAAAAAGCAACTGAAACCGAAAAGATGCAGGTTTTACTCCTTCCAACAGAGATTTTAATAACCTAATAATCCACATGACTTCCCCATTACACCGTTGCTTAAAAAGCCTGGGTTTTGACTGTCACCAGTTCCATATGAAGTTCCAAACAATCAGGTAAATTCAGCACTGTGTTAATTTGCAATTCTATCAGAGATGCAAAATCAAGTAACCTAAATTTTCACAATTCTTCCCACCATTGATATCTATGTACCCCGAGGCTAAAAAAGAAAAGGATTAAAAAAAAACCAACTTTGGCTTTGTTATTGAAATAGGCATTTTGCTGTAACAATTGTTGAACTACCAAAAGTATTTGAAGACTGATTCTAGAACTAGCATTTATTTTACTTACACCAATAATATTTGGATGGCTTAGCTCCTGTAACAGTTTTATCTCCCTGAGGGCCGTCCTGTTGATTCCTACATTGATGGAAAGAAGAAAAGAAGATGAAAGAAAAAAACTAAAAACTATGAATTAAGCTCCAAATAAACATCTCATTCTGCTGCTCACAGACTATTTACTACTACAAATTACATTCTTAACACTCAACAATTTGTTAAATAACAAGTACATTACCATAACTAAGTAAATTACTGCAGAATAAAAGTGGGCATACACTTTTTTCCACGTCCATTTTACACCACAATAATAAGGTTTAGTTATGAAGCAACATGTCTATATTTTGGCAAAATGGGAAAGTCCTAGTGAAAAAAAAAAAATCACCTTTTTCAGGGTATTGGAAGGCCTGCTTTAATTTTAAAGAAAAGTTTTGTCTTGGAAACATTAGTCCCTCAACATGTCTCACTTCCAGAGGGAGGCATACTGTCAAACCTCATGAATAAATCTCTTTTCTATTTGACATAGCGCTATCTAATAATGCAAGGCACATGTTTTTCTATATTCATGCTGTAGCATACATAAGGCATAAAAGAGAGTGACCAAAACCTGCTCACTCTTGCTTGAATCTTTTCACAGGCAGATTTTATAGAGGGAAAATCAGGGGCCAACAGGGAGCAAATGGCACCCCCCTGCAGTCACTGATGGCACTATATCAAACCATGATTCCTCCATGTACCAATTCCTCCTTCAAAAATGCTAGTGTGTGTGACTGGTAAGTAAGTGCTCCTGTGGTATATCATGAAGCAAGTTGCAGCTGCACCTAAAACCTGGGATATGATTCCGTGCTAAGACTAGCAAAGTTGTGGGCAAAGCTACATGGATTAATTTAGATTCCTGCTTTGCCTGTTTAAATTACCTGTTTTGGAATCAAATTAACAATGGCTGCTTTTCGGTGGGCACAGCCTTGGATGAAAACAAAAAAGCATGCCATGTTATGAGACGTAAAGGGAAAGGAGACATGATCATTATTTTTAATAACATCTTTCATCTACAGCTAGTCACTGAAGAGGCCAAAAGTAACGACTGTCCATAAGGGACATGCGGCCACTGAAGGCCAGGTGGATCACGACTCTCAGGCAGTCAGCTCAACTGTGAGACTCTGGGATGAGTGATCAGCTCCTCTTTAAAAGAAAGGAACTGGAGAGTTGATAGCAAACACTCTTCACTGGAAAGCTGGTAACCTGATGCAGGATTCCTGAAGGAGAGTAGCCTGCACACAAATAAAATTCTGCTGCATCACACAGGCTATAAGAGAAGACCAAGATTACTCTGTTTCAATTTGCCATATCCATGCCTAGAGGCACGTGGCTGGTCAAAGCACATGTTCTACAGTGCTGAACATTACAAAAACTTACACAGAGGTAAGAGTTTTGATCTTGTTTTTATCAACTTTTGCCTCTGCATACATCACAAAAATAGAACAAAGGAAACATCTGAAAATGGACACAAATACTCTTGCCTGTCTTAAATATTTAAGGCACAGAGATGTATTGATACAAAAAGGTATTCTAAACTCAGTGCTGTTGTTATCATTATTATTACTATTATTCTATGCTATATTCATGTTTGAGTTCCATTAAAACTGAGAAGTTATATACTCATATTTAGATATATACCATGCATGCAGGAATCTATGCTGCTTTTGGCTGTCCCTGCAGTCTGTGAAGCAAACCTGTACTATGCCTTACAGCAGGCATTGAGTTCAATTTTCTCAGCCAAGGTATGTTATGGGAAATTATTGTATCAATTACAAAACCAAAGCAAACAAAGCACAGCTTCTAGAGCATTAATTTGTTTTAAAACTCACCATCTTTAGCTTCTGATCTATGCCCCAGTTTAATCTGAAAATAAATATTTCACGTTAAGTATGATTAAGATGGTGGGGGAACACATTTTTTAGTATTGCTCTTCTAAGACAGAATGAGTTTTAGTATAATGAAGCAGTTTACCAGCTAGGTTGGTTTTAGTTGGGGTTTTTTTCCACCTTAAAAAAATAACTGTCTCTATAGCATTAGTTTTTACAAAAAATAGCCACAATGGCACTGAAAACAGTAATAATGCAGACTGACAGCATAAACTGCTTTGTAGACACATAAACAGCTTTGTAGTTTATTATATCACTAATGAGCTTCTCCTCAGGAAGAAAAGAAAGATAAGCAATTTACAGTTATCTTAGAATGATTCTAGTAAAATCAGCATAGGCTGTAAACTTGGGCTGACTTAAAGTCCTTTTGTCTCAATCACCTAATGCCCTGAAATTTCAAGTCCAGAATCCTAGACTGATATTTCCAGATGATAAAAGTTAAGAAAATATTCTGATACAATAAAGAATACTTTTCACCACAGCTGCTGCCAGTACCAACCATACAAGAGAAGTATTGCAATGCTAAAAGGGATTAGCGCATTAAACAAAATTACTTAATATTGACTCAATTCACCTTGTTGAGTCTTTAACTAAAGAAACTGCTGTCACATGGATTTTTCACCCCTCACAAAGAACAGCTGAAGACCCATTTGTAATATAAAAACTTCCTGCAATCCCTTCAAAAAGTAACAAGTGAAACACTTCACGACAATGTAAATATTTTCATCATTTGTATGCAAACAACCATGTGATCTAAGATCACTTTTGTCATATTTTATCAAAAAACTACTGTTCTGGATAAGGGACATTACTGGAAAACTCTCCAGTCTAGTAAGGCCCTCTGATTACTAGTCATTATTGGTTGTTCACAATAACAAATAAAAGACTGAGGGCATTCAAAAGAGACTTCAGGGCCCCAGGACAGTTGACAGAGGGATATGGAGCACAGGTAGTGATTTCCTCAATCCTTCTGCTAACAAGAAATGACATTGATAGGAATAGGCAGATCCAAGAGATTGACACGTGGCTCTGACATTGGTGTTATCAGAAAAACTTCGGGTTCTTTGACCGTGGAATGATTTAACACCTGATGATACCTGATGGGTTGCACCTTTCTCAGAGAGGAAAAAGAGCTCTAGCACAGGAGCTACTGGGGCTCACTGGCAGAGCTTTAAACTGGCTTGGAAGGGGGAAAAGGAAAACACCAGGCTCGCCAGTGATGATCGGTGGGACGGTGTGCCAAAACTTGAGGAAGCAAACACTACTGGGCCACCTCAATCTGCTCCGTGTGGTGTTGGCTACAATGTGCAACACCTGAAATGTTGCTACACCAATGCACGCAGCGTGAGGAGCAAACAAGAGGAGCTCAAAGCTTTGGCTTGGTCCCAGAGATTTGATATCATTGACTTAAATGAAACCTGGTGGGATGAGTCCTGTGACTGGAGTGCCCTGTTGGGGAGTTACAGGCTCTTCAGGAGACATACAGAGGGGAGAAGGGGCAGAGGGGTGGCATTATATGTAATGGAAGGGCTGGAATGCATGGAACTCGCAGTTGGCAATGGCACAGTTGAGAGGCTCTGGATAGGGATCAAGGGACAAACAAATAACGTGGATGTCATTGTGGAAGTTTGCTATAGACCTCCCAGCCAGGATGATGATGCCAGTAAATTCTTTGAGGAACTAAGGGATGCTTCCAAGTCAACTGCCCTTGTCCTTACAGGGGACTTCAACTTGCCAGAAATCAACTGGAAGTATCACACAACAGGTACAGCCTGGGCTAGAAGATTCCTAAAAATCCTGGACAACTTTGTGGAACAGGTCCTGAGGGAACTGACTCAGAAAGATGTCATCTTTGATCTGCTGCTTGTCAACAGAGAGAATATCCTGAAAGCGGAAATCGGGGCCATCTTGGCCACAGCAACCACAAAGCCATTGAATTTAAAATCTCTGTTGACAGGAGGAAAGTGCCAGCAAAACTTCAACCCTGGACATGAAGAGCGCAGACTTCAGGCTGCTCAGGGAATTAATTAGTCCCTTGGGAAGACATTTTTGCAGATGCTGGGGTCCATCAGTGCTGGCCACTTTTTAAGCATCACCTCCTAAGGGCACAAGAGCATGTAATTCCCAAATGCCACAAGTCAAGCAGATGAGGCAGAAGGCCAACTTGGCTGAACAGCGATGTCCTCTTGAATATAAGGTAAAAAAGGCAGGTATATGCCCAGTGGAAGCAGGGCCAGGTGACATGGGAAGACTACAGAGATGCTGCTTGCCACTTCAGTATTTATTAGGAAAGGAATCTATGTGAGATACCAATCTCAATGGACAAAGCTGCAGGAAACAAGGCTTTGCTAATTCATTTATTCAGGAAACCATTTGTCTAAAACTGACAGGACCTGAGGTAACAGCATGAAGCTGATTTAGGAGAGGTTTAGGTTGGATATTAGGAAAGGGTTCTCCATCCTGAGGAGCTGGGTACTGGAACAGGATTCCCAGGGAAGTGGTCAAGGCACCAAGCCTGTATGAATTCAAGAGGTGTTTGGACAATTTTCTGGGGCACATGGTGTGATTCTTATGTTGTCCTGCACAGGGATGAGAGTTGGACTTGATGATTTTGATGGATCCCTTCCAACTCAGCATATTCTATGATTCTACAAATTTTAAGGAACTTAACAAGGGATAACATTCTGGACTGAAGGAAATTTGGTACAGCAGCAGGAAGGATTTAAAATAAAAGAAAAAAACCCCACTACCAAGGTATAGTAAAGTCTGCAGTTTGGAAATGTGTGTGTGTTGGTTTGTTTGTTGAATAAACCTAACAAGTAACCAGGAGTTCAAGTCACAGACCATACAACCCTTCAGAAACTCAGAAACACAGCAAAGCCACTCCCTCTTCTGGGGTGGGTGGGCATGACAGACAAGTTAACCAGACCATTTAATCAGAACTCCCTAGAAATACAAATGTGTATTATCCCATTTCCCATTCCGTCGGTCAAAAAAAAAAATAGGTAGGTCAAGAGCAACCAGACACTTGGCGACACACTGAGATGACATTCTGACACTCACCTTCTTAATAGCCACGATTCGGCTGTTAGTCTTGTCCTTGGCTTTATAGACGGTGGCGAACTGGGGACAGAGAGAGATGCTGCCGTGAGCAGGGGCTGAGGGACCGTGCGAAGGAGAGGCCGCCGACCTGCTCAGGCCCGGGGTGGGCACCGCCCGGCTCCCCCCGCGCCCCGCTCCCACCGCGGGCGGGCGGCGACACGGGCCGGGCCCGG
>VZRO01004190.1:0-14370 GCA_013397915.1 Daphoenositta chrysoptera | reverse complement strand
CCTGGGCCTGTTTATCCTCGAGGAGATACAACTGAGAAGGGACCTCATCAATGTCTATCAGTACCTGAAGGGAAATGGCCAAGATGGACCAGGCTCTTCTTGGTGCTGCTGAGCAACAAGAGGCAATGGGCAAAAATTGATGCCCAGGAAGTTCTACCTGAACACCAGGAAGGACTTCTTTACTGTGCAGGTGATTGTGCACTGGAACAGACTGAGACTGAGGTTGTGGAGTCTTCCTCACTGGAAATATCCAAGCGCCATTTGGACACAATCCTGTGCCATGTGCTCTAGGACGACCCTGCTTGAATAGGAAGGTCAGATAAGATGACCCACTGAGGTTCCTTCCAGCCTGACCCATTCTGTGATTTTGTGATCTCAATCGGTAGAAAAATAAAATTACTCTGTTAGATTGTTGATTTTTCAAACTGCTAATTAGAAAAATACTTTAATGGTGCAGACATAATATATATTCAGTTGCTATTAGCCATCAACATGAAATCCTTCTTGGTCACAAATCAATATCTTGTGTGTTGTGTCAATCTTCTCATCCATCATATGATTTTATTAAAGCTATTAGTATACAATAACCTTTAATATTAAGGAAACACCTTTATTGTGAATATGATACCTCATTCTTCAACAATGGCTACCAAAGTATCTTCTACACTTATTCTGGACCTCCACGCTGTAAAAGAAAAGCATACAGTTAAATATATTCCACTACTAGAATGTAAAACTGAGATCAAATTCTCTTTTGCACTGTTATAGACTAAGAGACATAGTTCTAGTTTTAATTTCTGATTTAAATATTGACTTTTTTATCTATATAAGAACAGGCACAGAGTGTCAAATATCAGCATCTACCAGTAATGCCTACATTTTTTTAAGGGAGAATACAAAAAAATCAACACATGCAACCTACAATTACAGTTGCTTCCATGTCTCTTTCTCTGAAGAAACCTGACTCTTAACCTTAAAAATGTCCGACAAACACAATGACAGCAAACACAAGTTTTAAAATAACTTTCACTGCCCACATTCCAAAGTGCAAAGCAGAAACAAAGCCAAGCAGAGTCATTACAATCTTTATGAGAAATCAGAAAGCTATTCAGTTCATTATTTTCCCAAGAAAATAATTTTACAACTTAGCTTACTGTTAAGCAAACTTATGCAAAAAGTCAAAGAGTGTATTACTATGGAAAATAACTGATTTTGTTTCTACTATATAGGTGCAGCCTACTTACATACATGAAGGAAAACTGATCTCCTCTACTAACACGCTTATGCTATACATGTCCTTGCCACATAACAAAGCTTTGCAAGCATATTTTCATTTCAAACTCACAATCACCTCACAAATTCCTTGCATTTTGTGCATTCTCCCTTTTGAATAATCTGTTTTTACAACTGAGAATTGTTACAGAACAGAAGCAGGTTTTTCTTGCCTTTCATGTACAATGTCATAGTTGCAAGTACTGCAGAACATATTTATATCAAGTTCAATAAAATGTTTCTACTACTGGAAATACAAGAGTTAATTTACTAATAAATAACCTATAAAATTAGTTTGAGAAATATTTTGGACTTTGATCACCTGGTAATAGCCTTTGCTGGTCTAAGAGCAGACTTACGTGCTCCTGCCCAGCATAGTCAAATTACACATCAAACAGCTGTTACAAAACAGGTAGTGGTGGCAATTAATGCAGGCTATGACTATCACCAGCTTACCTGCACATCTGTTCTAAGTCCAAATCTCTCTACTCAGTGGTACCACAAGCTACTAACCAATGAGAGTTGGGTACCTTCTGTATTAAGAATTGGTACCTTGGGTATTGCATATGAAAACCATGAAAGCCCAGGGCACACACTTAAAAAGAATTACTATGTAATACCATACAGGAAGGTGTAGAACTAAGCTAAAGAAGAAAACTTACTTGAATATATTCGATCTCTTCATCTGACATTTGTCTCCTTCTATATTTCTGAGGTAAGGTTCTTGTTAATTCAGAAGTGTCTGGTGTACCTTGTACTCTACTAACAGGTGATATATTTTGAAAGGCCGGTGATATGCCTCCTACAGATTCCATTGCTTTTGAAGCATGGAGAGATGGCACACTTGCTTGTAGAGATTCCTGTACTGAAACCCAGATTTCAAAACCATTTACAGAAATATTAATAGACTGTAAAATTAACAAGAAGCTAGTAAAACCTACCATTGCTTGAAAATCTTACTTGTTAAAACAAATACCTAAAAGAGTTAAGTCACTCTACTTTTCACAACCTGCTTTTATTGTTGTTAAATGTATCAAGTGCAGAAACTAAACATTCTGACAGTAGTTTGAATGGCAGAAACACTGATGTGGAAACAGAAGATATATCAGCATATACCCTAACAATGGCTCTTTCACTGGGAAGCTGTACTTGGAGAAAAAGCATAGTTATGTAAATGTTTGTGTGTGGGCAATTATGTAGAAAGATAACTGAGATTATGCTTTTTGTTTACTCCAACTGTAAAGACAGACAAGTGAAAAAGATCAAGAGGCTTACAGAAGGATCAAGCTCACAACCACAACAGACCACAACATGCAATGCAATGCTGTACCCATTTTTAATATTACAAAATGGCATCCTATCACATTTTGTTAATGATATGCATAATGACCACCAAGTATCGGGCATCAGTGACCAATGTTAATGAAACACAGAGACCAAGGAGTGCACAAAGTTCTTCACAGGTGAGGATCAGGAGCTAAGCTTCAGGAACTCACATTAGAGAAGTTGCCTTGATTGTGCAGATAGAAGAGATGGCAAAAGGGCAGTGTTGTCACAGTCAGCATTCCAAACCTTAGGTCTGTCCCACCGTGGTGGATTTTACATTGGAAATATGCAATTACCCCACTGGGCAGGACAGAGATCACAGCAATATATTCATTTCAGCACTCAGTCCTATATATATAAGGTTGAAACACCTGGAAAAGCAGAATGCTTCCACAGAAGTCCTTCCCAGTGCTCCAGAAAAATGAGAAGGACAAGTGGAACATGTAACAGCTGGACAGAGGCTCTATATAACTATAAAACAAGCAGCACGAAGACTGCATGAACCAAAGCATGTGAGCAGCTAAAACACCACCGTTTTGCCTGCCTTTGTCCTTCCTGGCTCCAACAAAACCAATGACCACAAAAGAGAGAAGGGAGTTTTAGCCTTAATGAGTCTGAGGCAATTGCAGGATTGGGACATCAAACACCTGCAGCATTGTGACCAAGCCACCATTGAGAAGCATATTCAGAAGCTGTCAGTCATAAGACTGGGTCTGAAAGTTCCAGGGGGGTTCAGAAATGATGGAAGATTCCAAACACAGCAAGGCAGAAGTGAGACCATCAGGAGCAGCATATTCTGAACAGGGGGCAAAGCATTTTTGTTTCAAGAAATAACACACCTTACATATGAAAAAAAAAGCAGTTTCTCAAAGTTTGTGTCATCAACGATAAAAAAGTCTAGAGATTTGTCCAGGATTTTCCTCTGCTGTATGTTTCAGTCTGAAGTGTAGTTGGAGTAGACTCATTAGCTAATTAAAAACATCAGAAGTGCAGTAATCAGAAGTTGTACTGCTGCTGCTTTAGTTCTGATAAAGTCTCTACTACATCTCTCCCTTCCCTATTTGAGACCATGATGTTGCAGTAGTAAGATGTTCAGTAGAATCTGGCTGGCCTTTCACATCCCTAGTTGCTCTGAGGAGCCATTCAGCTCCGTAGAAGCAACAATCTGGTACAGTTAAATGCAGTTTTGGCTACAGTGTTCAAGCGAGACACAGTAGGTTGCAGTTTACTAACAAGATGACAAATCCTGATTAAGGTAGAAAAGTCTAACGTACTTAAGATACAGTCACAAAAATCTTCTGACATAGAGATAAACAAGAGGTAAGAAACACATTTTCAAGCTTTTCTCACTGGCACGAGAGGTGGTGCATTTGGCTGAACTGTGAAAAATCTACAGAATTTTGTCAGAAAGTTATCACAGAAAATAGTTCCTGAAGAGTTCACAGGTAAGTCAGAAGAGGCATTTATGTGCACTGTGGAGGCTTTCAAATGTTAAACTAAACTTAAAGCTAATTGTGAGCTTGATAATGCTGTGGCAAATAATATAGTATAATAGCATAGTATAATTTCTAAAGAAGTGAGAATAACAGAGCTTTTAAAGACAATTCCTACTTTTATTTCAGATGCTTTTTGAATCAAAAGGACTGCTAAACCAACATATTGCTAATATAAATCTGTGGTTTAAATATAATAGTATTGGGAATACCATAAATATCAACATAGGTATAAAAGTGAATGTCAAAGATTGCAATGAGTTTTTTTCCCTCAGCATTAATTAGTAATACAAGAAAATACTTCTTAAAATGTGCAGAGGGCTGTATCTCCCAGCTAAAATCATGTTTTGAAAATACAGCAGAAAATACATCACATGCTTCAACTAAGAAAAAATAAGGAAAATGCAACATCATTTATGCTAATATCACTGAATACCTAAAGCTGCTTCAAATTGACTTGGGCACATCCATTTCAGTAAATATTAGTATTTGGGAAAATGTGACTTTATATAAAAGTAGAAAAACAACACTGGAAATCTTTGTGAATCTTTCTTGAGCAAAAATAAATATGTGCATGAATTATGTGTCTACACACAATTGTACAGAAAAGAAGTTGTACAGAAAGTCTAAGAGTTGCCTTGAAACTAAATCAAGCATGTTTCAAAAACCCTGTTCCAACTCAGTTCAGTTGTATAGCTGAAATAGAGGAATTGGGTGTTGTTTCTTAAATAAAACAGTCCATGTAAAGAAATGCGGTGCAAGCTGTATCCATATACAAAATACTTACTTTTAGGTCTGGGACCACTTTTCCTGTCTGGGAACTTAATTAATGGAGTATGTGGCTTGACTGCCTAGAAGGAGACCAGGTAGTGGGAGAAATAGACACAGGTTATCTTGAAATAATGAACTGGAATGTACAATGTATCAAACAATCATTCTCAACTGCAGCTCTCTGCACCACTACTCTGATACACTTACTACTTCTTGAAGTTCTACGTTTACCCCAGGAAAACTTTGACTTTAAAAGGTAGGCCTGCACCCTGACGTCCAGAGCAGGTACAGGTTTTGTCTTGCTTTTCTCATCAGTGTGTGTGTGCAGAAACAGCCCCTGCCACTGCACGAATGCAATCACAATGCAATGTGCTCTGGTGAGAACCCACCCAGAGTGCTGTGTCCAGCTCTGGGGTACCCAAAGGAAAAAAAACATGGACGTGCTGGAGTGAGTCCAGAGCAGGGCCATAAAGATGATCAGAGGGCTGAAGGACCTTTCCTGTGAGGACAGCCTGAGAGAGTGGGATTGTTAAGCCTGATGAAGGCTCTGGGGAGACTTTACAACCCAAAGAGGGCAGGTTTGGATTAGAAAGATTAGGAAGAAAATCTTTACTTTGAGGGCAGTGAAGCACTGGCACGGGTTGTCCAGAGAATCTGTGGCTGCCCCATTCCTGGAAGTGTCTAAGGCCAGGCTGGATGGGGCTTTGAGCAACCTGGTCTAGTGAAGGTGTCCCTGCCCACGGCAGAGGGAGGTTGTAACTAGGTGACCTTTAATGTCCCTCCCAGTCCGAACTTTCCCGTGGTTTCACAGCGCTTTAGCACACGGAATCGCGAGGTGTGCTCTGCCTGTACAAAGCACTTTCACCTTGGAGAGGCCCAGCTCAGGAAGGAGCTGCCAGCCAGCTCCGGACCCTCTGCTATCACAGCACCGGGCACCCGCGACAGCGCGCGCGCGCCACTGCACGGCTCTCCCCAAGGACACCGGCCTCCCCGGCGGCCCGCCCTCAAGCCGCGGCCGCCGCAGGTCTGCTGCTCGGCGGCGGCAGCAGGAGAAGCGAACCCGGCTGCCCGAGTCAGGGCTCCGGCTGCCTCAGTCACCGCCGTCCCGAGGCCGCCCTTACCTGCACCGCCCTGGCGGCGGCCGCCATCTTGCTGCCCATGGTGACGAGCCTGAGTGGCAGGCGCGGGCCCCGCCCACAGAGAGCGAGGCCCCGCCCACGGCCGCCACCGCCCGCCGCGGGCGGGACCCGGAACTCTGGCCCGGCCCGCCAAACAAACCGCTTTACCAAGAGTTAAAAAAAGCCTGCAAAGCAAATAAAATATTTTCACAAAGTCAAAGTTTTATTCTTATTATTAGTCCAAGGAACCCACCTAAAAAAATAGCTCGTGCTCACTTGCCAAGTTAAAAGTGAAGATACACACCAAGATAAAAAGGGACACTACACGCCCCCGAGTCAATTTCCTTCAAGCATCAAGCAACACCAGATTAAAAAAGCGTAAATGCTAGTGAAGACATGTAATAAAAACAGTGCTTAGCTGTACAGTCTGTCAGAAGCAGCCTGAAAAAGTGCCAGTTTTGTTAATTGGGTTTTTAAAGGCAGCCGGGGACGAGCAGAGCGGAGTGGCGCCAGTGGCAGGCCGAGGATCCAGCGGAGCAGCGCGGGCAGGGCGCTGGGCGCTCCCTCGGGAAGCAGGTCACCTAGGGCACCTCAGCAGCACCTGGAGCCAGGCACCAGCACAGCTCCGACACGCTTGGCTCCCTGCCTGATCGGTTAGCTCACTCCGGGTGCCTCCCTGTTAGGCATCCCTGACCCATCACTTCCCTAGGCGCTGTCTCCAGGGGCTCAGTCTATTATCCAATCCCGATTTTTCCTGGGGATGCAAGGAGCTGATGCCACGCTGTTGCCAGTCCAGTGATGTTAGTCTTGGAACTTTCAAGAACACCCTGTTCTGAAAATAGAGCCCACGCTTGCCTGATACTGCCATCTGGGCTACCCCCTCTTACCCCACGCAATCCCACTATACAATCAAACAGGACTTCAACAGAACTCTAAGTTACAATTGAATGGGTGTTAAGTAGGTTACAATTACACATATAAAGTAAGTAACAGTTGAACTTATTCAAACAAATAACAATTTACCATAGGGATAGGGTAACTTGCAACAATTAAATCACTTTCAATTCAATCTACTCCCTCAACTCTAATACGTTCTCAGTGCCCACTCTACTATCCTAATTAACAATGTAACAGTTATAAAACACTTATAACACAGTCGACAGTACGAAGTCACCTCTGCAGACAAGAGTCACTGCTAACACGAGGATAAAATTTCTGGTGTTTAAAATTATACATAATGCCTTAATAACAAAAATAATCGCAACTACAGACTTGCTAATAAATTTTCCAGATTGAGCTCTCCACTGGGACAGAGTAAGGTTATGCATTCTGCCTAAGCTCCATGGCCTGCTGGTCCCCAGGAAGCAGAGCCTCAGTTTAAATCCACTTCTACACAAAACCTTGAAACCTTTCTTGCATTATTGTTGCTTTTCAGAGGAAGATGAGTGCTTGAGACATGACAGCTTGAGAAGTGAGTCTTCAGGTAGTTTTATCAGCTGCATTACTCGTTCAAACATCTGTTGTCTACCAGAAGATAAATTTAATTTCAAAGAATTGCTTGACGCATTCTGATTCTCTACAGAGAACAACATCTTTCAGAAAGATAGAATTTTAAAGTTCTTGAAGTGTGTCTTTGAGACACATATAATCTATGAAGTTTAGTTACACTGTGTGAAATAAACACCACATCCCCTGTCTCAGCAGACACTGTTTTCAACCTGTAGAACAATTGCCTTTAAAGATGGATCTTCTGCCCAGTTAACGTGGCTTCCAATTATGATGCTCTATAAAAGAGAAAGATTTACAGGTTAAAACAAGCCCTTGCAAAGGACAATTCCTAGTAAAATATCTCAAAGAAAGTCTGCTTTTTAATTGTTAATTTGGAAGCCCTTGAAATTCACAAGTGTTTGAAGTAGGCAGGATGGGGGGAAAAAGGAGAAAAGGAAGTATTGGTTTAGAGCCTATTGTTGATACATAGGCCAAAAAAAACCCCAAATCCATGCTCTTTGATCTCCTAGAGGGGCCTGCATACTACTCCTATTTTAAACACAGAAACCTAGAGAATGTTTTTAACAATATGAAATAAAGTTTGTCTCAAACACAAAATAACACAGTTAACATTCTCACCCTGCCATTCTGGATTGAAAAATGGGAATTTAAATTTAACCAAAGAGGATTTTCTCTACTTAGGGCTCAGAAAATTTCAGGAATACAAAACCAGGAGATAGTTTTAGACTCTAATCTAAATCCCAGTAAAACGTTACATTTCTCGTTGTCAATTTGAGATGTAACAATGTTATCAATGCAAAACAGTAGCAGCCATAGGATGCAATGCAAAAAGGCAGAACACTCTTTCCGTCCTTGACATTCTTAGGCAGCCTGACACCCTTCCACCCTAACCCAAACCATTCCTCACTCTGCATGACTCCACACTCCGGGGGACCTGCCGGTCGGCTGCATGTACTCAGGCTAGCGGGCAGCCCCTGACACAAGGGCAAAGGCCACACTGACCTAAGGATCTGGAGCCTGGCTGTGGCTGCAGGCCAGGCCTTTCCCAGGGCTGCAGGGGGGGACACAGAGAAGGCATGCCGTCAGAAGGGGCAGATGGAGGCTCACTGCTAACATGGGGTTTACACCTATTTATTTTTTCTAACCACGAGATGGGGGAACGGATTTGGTAGGGCACAGAGGTGACTCAAAAATAGAAGGAAATACAGCCATTACTGTGACAGATGTTCTTCAAGAAAGTGCATTATTTTTGTACCGTTAAGGAAACAAAGACAGATTGATAGACTGTTTCTAAACCCTGCAAAAATTAATGCAAAGATGCTCATGACAATTTCATGCTTTTAGCCTTTAAAGCAATAGAAGTCTTCCTTCCACACACAGTTTTTAGCATGAGCACTGTTAAAATTAAAGGTTTTAGAAAACACAGTTTTGTGTTGTTAAGTTACATCTGCCATACAGCATGTTATCTTGAGTGTAATGAAAAATTTTAAACTTGGTTCTAAAAGCCACACATTACCTGGAACACGTTTTGAATTACTGTAATCATCTGTCTTTCTTTTTCTAATTTATCGAGCAACTTCTCTCTTTCAGCGGCAGTCAGCCTTGCTTCTTCCTCCTTTCGCCTTTTCATCATGGTCTTAATTTGCTGTAGTTTCTGTACTCCATCTTTTTTTAGTGCTGTTACATTATTAGGAAAATAAAGTATTAAGAAGTAGTTAGGTGAACAGTAGAACTGAAGATATTCTTTTTTCCTCGCAGCCACCTAAAGCACTTCCACTGCTATAACCTTACCTTCACCCTCCACTCCTTCCCTCCAATATGCCTCAAGATATTTCTTTCATGAAAGAGGCAACACATGCTGTCGCTACAGGGCATCAAACTACAACAATTGGCTCCCTGGCCAACAGCAAAACCGGAAATACATTGTATACTGTCTGCATTTCCCTCAGACAGGGACTGTAATTTGCACATCTGTCCTATACTCTGTTTTCAAGTGCCACAACTTTTATAGGTCTTTTTTATACCTTTTTAAGACCCTTATTCCTTTTTCAGACTTCATTGAAACCAAATTCCAAAGTCATACAATGAGCACGTGGACACGACCAGTGAATTTTACTATTTTTATAGGAAACCAGGCTAAAAACTAGACTGTGTTTAGGGACAGTTCACATGTTAAAAGAATGCTGGCAGAACATTCCTTCCTTTATTTGCAAAGATATCAAGTATGTTCATTTTTCCCATGTGAACAGTTATTTCATTGTGCTTGTTCATTACTGTCAACATACACACAATTCCCTGTGCGTGAATCAAACAATAACTGTTAAAATTGGTGAAAAACATGGTCATGAAAGAAAGAACATTCAAAGAACACATTTACCTCATGAAGTTCTGAATATTGACTTCACTTCTAAATTTGACCCACTCTAACAAGACTACTGAATACCAATATATATACACTTCTTTGTAAGCAAATCCCCCTCCTGCACTGCAAACACTTCATAAATGGGCAGTATGACAAAACAGTATATTTTAGGTGCTGTAGGGCTGATTTAAATGACTAAACAATGTGCAACTTTCTGGGGAGCTTATATTAAATAATAAAATGCTGCCACATTGTTTTTGAGTGTTGTCTTGCATCTCTCATTTTAATGTGTCAGTCTCATGTCCAAGAAGGGAACACATCAGCTCATCTCTACAGTACTTCCTGCTCTTTTAAGGAGTTTTGTAACTGTGTTGAGAGCTTTGTTACTTCCTATATAAATTAATACTGCTACAAGAACAACTTCAAAATATGAACTCTACATTAAAATACAAACCAAAGTCAATACAGGTAACACACTTACAGACTCTTTTCCTTTTAATGTCAATCAACTGCTGTTCCTTCTGGTGCACTTGCTGAAAGGGAAAAAGAAAAGTATTTTCCAAACTCTTGTCTCCAAAAATATTGGAAGATGCTAATTCAATCCACAAAAGGGTAATCCATGGCTAAGGGCAACTCTAAAACAGACTTACTTACATGCTCGCTTTACGTAATCCTCTCAAAAATTTTGACAGCAAATTTTGACCTTATCACCACATATTTATCTTCGAATAACTTGTGCAGTCCTGTTACTTTCAAACTGCACTCCTGCCCATGATGAGGTTGGTTGACCTGCACAACAGCAATGGAAGCTACAACTGCCACTTACGTGCTGATATTCCATTATTGTCCGACTGAGCAATACTATGTGTTCCATTGTTTCCAGGATGAGACTAAGGAAGGAAACAGTTGCATACCTTAAGAGCACTAATATAAGTCAATATCATAAATGTTTTAATCAACTTTATTTGGTTCAAATAAAGAATTTCTCATTTCTCATAACAGCAAAATAATATTACGAGTCTTCACACTTTTCTTTTTACAGTTAATATACTAAGTATCATTGTAGAGGACGAAGAGTTCCCTTTACTTCCCTCTCAGTTTCCCAAAGATTTCATTTAAGTCTGTCCAACATTTTAAATCAGAGTTTGGAAGGCATCAAGAAAGCCTAGCCATTTGGAAATGGCTACAAATTAAAGCTCCTAAATAATGGAGATGCAATCCCTTAGCTGCATTTGCAACAGAAATTAAATTCCTCATATTACACTTCTTATACATCCACCTGTTAATATTGGGTAGGAAATGAAAAGCTACTTTTAAATATGTTTAAACTTTCAATTCTTTTTCAAAGACATTTTGTTCCTACATGGTTAATTAATGAAGGCAGCAAAACAGAGGCAAGGCCCTGTTACAAGCCTGTAATATGTGCTCAGCTATTATAAATGCAGGTAATTCAGGCACTAAAGACAAAAAGCTCTCTTGGCTACAAGCAGTTCTCACTAGTCAGTCAAGAGTTACAATCTTTGTAATCAAAGGTGGGTAAATTCAGAGCCCATCTGTAAATCTACTGTGGGCATATGAGGTATGATCATTCTGATTCTCACCATAAGGTAGACAGTATGTCATTCTGTCAAATCTAGAAAAAGGAAGCTTGCTTTCACAAGAGGTAAAATGAAATAATCTAGAAATGTGTCACAATAAACTGTGCAAAGTCCATTCCTTTCTAGCCATATGACCCCCAAAAACATCTTACCGTGACTCCTCATCATCTTGATTCACTTTGTTTCTCAGGGCATCCGCAATTTGGATCCTGCATGGTGTAAGAAATAACGTAAGACTGATGAGAACTCACAGGAAACAGAGAGAAGCATTTTTAAATAAGTAATAGAAAAAGATGACTTCCAGGATTCCACTTTTGTCCACTTTCACATTGGAATTATATAAACAAAATATTCAGTACCTTTTAAATAACACACTTTTAAAATAATGGGCCTTAACTGTCAGGACAAGAAAGAAGTATCAATGATTATTTGTGAGAGTGACAACTCCTTTTTCTCTTGACCAACATATTTGGACACCATTAATCCCAGAGTCTACAGAAATGAAGCTGGGCAAAGGTGTGAATTCAAATAAACAGCCATGTAACATGGGATGTCTAACATTACCAACTTTCATCTTTTCATATGCATTTGCAAAATACTGCCAAGAAATACGCTTTCTGATCTGTACGGTCACACTTTCATAACCGTGAAGGAACTTTTGTGCTTACTCATTTCAACTGGTAAGTTTTTAGTTTTGGTGGGTTTTTTTTGGTTTTGTTTTCTACAGCATATGCATCTGCATTCCTATGATTACATGGTATTTAAAATCTCCCCAAGCTCCCAGATCACTTAAAAATCCCATTTTAATTAGACCTGTGTATATATGCATCTCTATACACAGAGAGAAAACCTCTAAATAAAGGGTGAAGAAAATTCTACCTTTGCAAGGCCAATGTCTTGTTCCAGAAAGAGACTTTTATTTCTTCTATATCTTTTGCCAAATATGCTGTGGCACTGGAAGACAAAAAACGGTAAGACAGACAACCTGAGTGTGAAGATAACAAAGTTTAAAAGCAGAGTCACATTTTAACTTGCTTTCTACATATCTAATGTAAGAATTTTTCATGTGAGCCACAAACTATTAGGGCCAAGAATGATTTAGCATGTGGAACTATATTAGTGAATTCTATCCATCACATAAAGGACTGCAAATTTAGAAGCCACATCAGATACAGAAGTACATTAGGAAAATGAATAAAGCATGTCTTCCCACGTTTTCTCTTAGTTTCCATTATTTTCACCAAACTTCTCCAAAGTAATGATTGTTAATTCAGCAATTCACTAAGAAGGAATAAATGCAAGACAATTTTGAAGTTATCCAGTGATATACCTCCGGAGAGATTTTTCTTCAATTACATGATCAGAGACATTTCCTTGACCTGCAAAAGAGAACATAATTTAAAAAAGCACAGCAGAGACTTTAAAATACAATCTACAGAGCATAAAGGATCAGCATTTTTTGTGTGAACTACTTATTTCTTACTTCTACCTCCAAGCTTTATTATCTCTTTTACTGTTAATGAGACTACACAATCAATCAGCTGTATCAAAGAAATAATCAGGCTTTAAAATATTTTAATTTAGCACTTTTTAGATAAGCTAAAGCTGGTTCATGACATTGCTCTATATATGCCACTGGATGGTTGAGTGGAAGAGCACGTACCCAGTTGCACCCTGAGCTGTATCAGAAATGTGGCCAGCAGACTGAGGGAGGTGATTCTGCCCCTCTACTCTGCTCTTGGCAAACCCTACCTGGTATGCTGCATTCAGGCCTGGGATTCCCAACACCAGAAGGACATGGATCTGTTAGAGCAGGTACAGAGGAGGTCAGTGAAGATGATCAGAGGACTGGAGCACCTCTCCTATGAGGAGAGGCTGAGAGAGTGGTTGCTCAGCTTGGAGAAGGTTGCATGGTGACCTTACTGAGTCCTTTCTGTCCCTGAATGGAGTTTATGAGAGAGCTGGAGAACTTTTTACATGTAGTGACAGGACAAGGGGGAATGGCTTTAAATTGAAAGAGGGTAAGTTTAGATTAGATGTCCTGTGGGGTGGTGAGGCATGGTGAGGCACTGGCAGAGACTGCGCAGAGAAGCCGTGGATGCCTCATCCCTGGAAGTGTTCAAGATCAGGTTCTCAGGCTGGATAGGGCTCTGAGCAACATGGTCTAGCGGAAGGTGTCCCTGCGCATGGCGGGGGGTTTGGAACCAGATGTCTTTAATGTCCCTTCCAACCCAAATCATCTAATGATTCTACAGGTAATGGAAACACCTTAAATCAGCATTGCTGCCAAACACTTTGGCAGACTTTTGGCAAGACTTCAGCCCCAGTGACCAGATTTTTGAAAACCATAACTACGTGTCAGAGGATTTTAAAGTTCAAACCCAGAAAAGAAGAGAAAGGGCAGTGGGCAACACCTACATGGCATCTTTGTCAACATTCAAATACGTCTCAAAAGCTGCCTAGAAAACGCGGTAAAACGTACAGCCAAGAAAAACATTTCATTATCGCAAGGAGCACTTTGGATAAATAATTAAAGACTTCGAAAAACAAAAAATATATGCCACGTCGCATTCTTTGTTAGTGCAAGATCCCACTGCGAGGAGGGATGTACTTACCGGCAAGAATGGCCGTGTTGTACTCCATGACCTGGTCCTTCATTCGGTCCCTAAAGCTGCCGCGGGAGTAAAGCGACAACGGTCAGAGGCTGCTCGTCCCTTCATCCCACCGTGGGCTGCTCCCCGTCCCGTCCCGTCCCGTCTCGCCGGCACTAACCGGAGCAGAGTGAGGACACCCATGTCACTACCGGCGCCCTGGGGCCGCGCCAGGGACGACTCCAGCTCCCCGACCAGCGTCGCGGCAAAGGCCGACTCCATTTCTTGAGTCGGAGCGGGGGCCCGATCCTGCTCCCGAGGCGGCGCCGG
>VZRO01004188.1:160919-214099 GCA_013397915.1 Daphoenositta chrysoptera | reverse complement strand
TTTAGGGTCTGAGAGAGGTGTATAGTAAAAGAAAAATTTTAGCTTGTTTGCCAGCCAGTGATGTTATTCTTGGGGAGTATAGAGAAGTACATGATACTGTTGTGTACACAGGAGAGTGAGGTGGCTGGGGAAGTCATCTTGGTTTTACTTAGGCAGTTCTTGGCAAGGGCTAGGTAAGCATGATTTATACCTGCAAATGAGTCCAGCCAAGCATCTAGGGAAGGGGTGGTTTGGTTTTACTTCAGTGTTTTCCCTGTTCTAACAGCTCAGGGAAGCCTTTCTGGGCTTGTTCACACTCCAAGCATCATTCCTTGTTAGACTCTTCTCTGTTTCTGCTACCACCTGGCACAGCCTTTTGAAGTCATCACCATGCTACACTTGGGGCAGAATTATCCCTTTTATAATCTCCCTGAGAGTCAGTGAAAAGATGAGATTAATTTCTGGAAATGAATTTTCTGTCCAATCTGCATGTATTCATGTCTTCCTCTTGCCTTTGTCCATGAGCTCACTCAAAAACAGCGTGGTTAATTCGGGAGTATTCCGGGACACTGGATTTGTGCAGCAGATGCCATGGAAGGCACTTAATGCTGGAAGGATTGTTTTCTCTAACCAGTGTGTACATTAAGTACTAGGCTAAATCGTTTTGGATTAGATAAGTGAGAGGAAAAGAGACTATTTCTAGAGAGAATTTTCCTTCCATGCCCCTGGTTTTTGTGTACTTAAAATTTTGCTCTGAACTGGAATCAGTGCATTTGGCACACTTGATCTTTTCAATCTATTCCAATTATTAAGATTTGAAGTAGCATCCCAAAAAAGTGCTGATTCCTTCAGGATGACACTGAGCAGTCAGCACAGCACTTTGTCACAGCTCGTTTTGCCAGCATGCTAAGTGCTATTTATATCTCCTCTTATCTTTCCCAAGTCCTGGCTGGAGAAGAAATACAGCTGGCTGGAATCTGCAGACAGACCCCACATGAGCCCTGGCGTTCCAATTCACATGTTGTGTGTCCTGTAATAGAAACAATGTCTTTCACACAGATGCTCAGACATTCCCAAAACCAGCCATTGGGAACACTCATTCAGGGGATTCTGCCTTTGCCCTTAGGAAAAATCTTGTACTTCTGCAAGAAGAAGTAAGGACACATCAAAGGTCCAAATGTTTACTGGGGCTCAAGGCCAGTTCTACCTTTTCAAAAAAGTGTTTATTCTGAAATGTAAGGTTGGTCACTGGCTAAGTGAGGAGTGTCATGGGAAAGTCTCTTATATTACCTTTTTCCACATCAGTAAAATACCAGGAGAGTTACAACAATTGCTACACACTTCTAATTATTTTTTTTAAATAGAAAGAAATACTGCTAGTGAGTAATAAGACACCGGCTTGTGAGTTTACTTTGCTGAGAGGTTATTTAGCTCTCTTCTCTGTTTCTGCTGCTTTTCTAGACAGTTCTGACATGGTTCAATTTCCTGACAGAGACTTCAGCTGAGATCTGATGTGTGCACTGTACAACATCCTGCACTAGCTGCAGGATCAGGAGTGAGTCTGTCCTTTCAGCTTCAGTTCAGCTGAGGCTGGAAGCAGTGTAAAAGCAACATATTTGCCTGCAGAGAGGACAGGAGGTCAGGTTTGTGTCATGCTTCACCGCTTGCTCTCAGCTGAGGCACACCTCAGACTCTTTCATTTCACAGCTGCAGGGTGAGCACAGAAACAACAGCTCCTACATGAAGGAGCAGAGGAACATCAAATGTTAGGGCAAAAGCTGTTGTGTCCAAAGACATGGATTGAAATCTCCAAAGAACATCATCCATCTCTAGTCTTTGCTCCACACGCTCAAGTAGACACATGTGCACGTGCACTCACTGGGAGCCTTGATGCATGAATAAAAGGAACAAAAATCAATATGTTGCCCACATTAGGAAGATAATGGTGGGTTATACCTCTGGTGCTGGGATCAGCTCTCTAGAGTGTAGTGAGCAGAGCTGTTTCTAATGCTTTAGAGCAGTAAAAGTTGTTAATATTTAAATATCTATGCCTTTTCTGTTCCACTTTTCCTGAAGGCATGCTGTTATAGATCATACTATCCCAGAGACCAGTAAGAAAATAGACACACTGAGTGTCATGTTGATGACATTTTTTTGTTGGTTGGGTTTTTTGTTTTGTTGGTTTTTTTGTTGTTGTTGTTGTTAATTCAGTTTCTTTCAGTCATTCTTATCCCAGCATTGCTGGTAGAACTGTAATGCTGTCCTTGTAAAAATTCTGAGATGGAAGAACTGATATCCAGAAAAGTAATTGATATCAGATAATGCCATCTCTCTGACTTTTGCCTGTTTTCCAGGACTCCCCACTGTCTGGATTGGAAAGTTCATTTCTGCATAACAAATGCAGAATCAAAGCAAAGGGGTTTTGAAAGTTTGTCCTCATGGTTTTGGCCTCCTGCTTTGCTTTAATAACGGGTTTTTTTAAGAAGTCACTGGTGCTTTCAGGATGTGTGGGACTTGCAGGACATTGAATGAAAAGTCAATGAGTAATGGGAACAGAGAAAATTACTTACTCTACAAATGCATTTAGGTATTAGAACACTGTTTTACTTGAAGACAATGGAAGGTGTTGGAAAAACATGGTGTCCCTGCAGGGATGTGTGCACCAGGCTGTTGGTAAATCAATGAGCCCACATATAACTAGCACTATAAAATATTTACCAACAAGTCCTCTCATGAATGATGTGCACTTTTTTTGCTTATAGTGATCTGTAGTACTCTTATAATGGAGAGGACTGTCTGTACAATATAGATCTTACCACCCTTCATAAATACAGAAACTGATGAAGAACCTCAAGTGACTCACTCAAACTCTCTGAAATGTGCAAATACCAATAATGACTTCCTTTAGGAAGGACAATAACTGGCCATTAGGAGTAAGCACATTAGTTTTGTGTGGTATGAAATGAAAGGGCATAGAGGAGGTCAAGGAACTGGAAGGTTTTCTCCATCAGTTCCCAAGGCAGAGCAGGGCACAGACAGCAGGAGAGGAGTCACTTTGCACAGCAGGGACCTGCTGTGGGCTTTCCATGTGTGGAAGCCACGGGCAGCTGTAGTGTCTCCAGGGGCAGGGTTGAAGACACAATATTTAAAACCTGATCTAAAGACCACAGAAGCTACCATAAAGATTTTACTTGCCTTCAGTTGTTTCCTCTTGTGCAGGAAGAGTGATTTCTCAATAGTACCAATAAACTGAAGTGCTGCATTCCTGGATAATTGCAGGTGCACCTGGGTGTCCATGTTGGCCTTTTGTATCTGAAATTCTCTTCAACTGTGTTATCTCCTGGTGGGTTGAGGCACTGCTTTGGGCTTTCCTTGGCCATGTATGAGTTCCCAGGGGGATGATGTGACTGTTTTGCTGCCTCCTTATGCCAGCTCAGTCCCACCACATCCACGTAGCCACACTGTGGCTGTGTTGCAAGGGTGCAGCAGCTGGGAGGGAGTGCTCAGCAAACACTGCTTACTCTGCTGCTGTACCCATGCAGGGAAACTAATTTGCTTCATCCTGAATTGAATTAGTTGCTCTTTATACAATAACTGATTATTCTCTTTGAATCATCAAGTTTTTAAAACTTTGAGTTTACAGACAACTTCTTAAATGCCAGACTTGCAGATATTGAAAAGCAAAGTCAGATTTCATTATTTATTAGTTTTTCTGACACTTTTCTGTTATGACAGCCTGGAAGGTGTTCTCTCTGAACCAGCATTAGTCCCACTTCAGCACTTCTTTGTCCTGCAGACATGTTTGGCAAGCAGAGCATTGAATGTGCAGTCCAGCCGTGGGGGCAGGGAGGGGTTGGCAGGGCAGCGAGGCCAGGGCACATCCCCATGTGGATTTCCCAGGACACTCAGGTGCCAGGGGAAGTGCTGGCTCACATGGCTTGTCTGAGGAACAGTGATAACTGCTCAGTAGTTTCTGCCATCACAGCTCAACTGAATGCAGGGGGTTGAAAAGAAATAAATAATCAGTTGTATCTTTTTTAAACATAATCCCACTGAAAATGTAAGTAGGAAAAGGTGACTGGTGATTAAAACATGGGTAAGAACAATCGTGCTTGAGCAAAGGTCCTGGCATTCAAATTCCTGATCTCTGCTGATGTTTTGGTAATACATAGAATGCTTAGAGAAGAATAAAAGAAATGGATTAGTGATCAAAATGCAGAGATTTCTGCTAGGAAAAAACGTAATGTTTTCTGTTTATCTTCATTTTCTTTTTAAGAATTCCAGACATATCTGCCTTTTTATTGCCTGTATCAAACACTTTCATAAACCCATTCATGATGACTCTCGTCTTACTTTTTTGAGGGATAATAAGTATTCTATTAAGTAGATTTAGTTAGCACTGTTTTACCCTTGTGTGCATTACAGCATTTTAAGAATATTGAATTTGAATGCTCCTTCAGCATTGTGAGAGCTTTCTGTAACTCCTTGCAGCCACGTTTAGATTTAATTACCTGAAATAACTTTCTATCTTTACTGAACCAATCAAGCAAGTTTCTTATTCAAGTCACTTAATTGTGTGACTGTGAGGTAATTTAGCTTTGAGACAGACACTCGGAATGTGTGTATGTTTTGAATACAAATACAGATTTTCATGCTGTTATTATTCTGCTAATGATGGTATAGCAGTGCTAGCCTTTTTTTTTCTTTTCAGATTTAAATGTCTAAATAAAATGACCAAGGCTAAAGTCCAGGACTTTTAAAAGTGTGATTGCACCAGTGGATAACGAGGAGAGTAACCTCCTGTGTCCAGTATCAAACTTCACAGGTGTGCACAGGGACCACACAATTTACTCAAACTCTCAATTTCTGTTCTTCTTAGTTAATGCAGTTCTTGCATTTAGAGATGAATGCATATTTCCTCTGGAAATTAGGAAACAATGCTGAAAGCACATTCATTTTAGATATTTAAGGACAAATTATGTTGCAGTATTGCTTTTTGCATCCATAAATTTAGATTTTTAAAATTCATTACATTGAAGTAATCTAAATATTGTATCTGATTGTGGCAGTAGGAGGGGATTTGGAAACAGCTGATAATATAGTTGCTCTGTAAGTATTTGCACTGGTAAAATTGATCAAAAAAACCAAACAAGTGCTGGGAGAGCAATCACAAATGAACCTCACAGGGTGAACTTGAAAGTAGTTTTAAATTCTTTATGAATTTTAAAGAACAGAAAAGACTTGTTTAAATTATAAGGAAAGCAAAGTCTCCTCTCCGTAAAGATGCAATAAAATGTGAGTAATAAAGCATTAATAATTTCTATTTCCTCACGGACTGTCACCTTGAAATGGTTTCAGCAAGTGCAGGGGTTGGATGAAAAAGGCAAACTCTTTGGAGGATGAATGTCTTTAAAGAGAACTAAAAGCTCTTACAGGAGAAAATAACCGTATTTTTTTCTTGATACAAAATGAAGATAATTGAATGGAAGGATGCCCCTCATGGTTTATAGCCACCTGTAGCTGCTGTGGGATGCTCAGAATACGTATCCTGGGAGCCCCCATCCATCAAGCCATTTGTTTCCCATGAAGGAATTCACTCCAGACATGGTACCCTGTACCCCAAACACTCCTGAGTTTGTTTGATACGAAGTACACAGCTTTGCCATGAGTGAAGCCTCTGAATGTTTAACAGCTCCTCTTGGTAAAATCTGCTTTGTTCTTCCCTGGGGGGGGGCTGTGCCCACTGTGGGGCTGCCCAGAGCTCTGGGGCAGGGCTGGGTCATCATTACCTGACATGAGTTTGTGCCACTGTGTGAGTTCTCTGAAGCTGAAATTTGCATATATAATAGCTCTGGGCTTTCTTTTTGCATTGTAAGTGAGGTTGTGACCTGAACAAACCCAGGAAGGATTGCTTGAGACCATCAAGTTCTTTTTCACTTGATGTGAGAACAAACCTATTTTCTAGCATATGAAGTTAATTCCCTAAGTCACTGTCTCTGCTTTGTCCTTTTCGATTACTTCGTCTGAAAGTCAGTGGCTATATTAAATAAACTCCTATTAAAGGGGTTTGGAATGTCTCCTTTCTAGAATATCCCCAGAGAAAATTATTTGAGAAAAATAGAGAGAAGATGACTTGGCAGCACTAATTCACCATTAGCTACCAATTATATTTGTAGATGGTCAATATCATATCCAAAATAATGCAGGATGACTTAATTATCTGCTTCATGGTGCTGACCTGCTTCCCTTTTTGGTTAGCCCACCTAAGAGCATAAAATAAGCAGAGAAGAGAGGAAGATACTAGCCAGCTCATTTTATGGTTTGGGGTTTTTTTAACATTGAATGCTTTACCTTAAGAAGTGGGACTTGATTTTGCCCCTCAGGCCTGGTGCAAACCACAGGCATTGCCTATCCAGAGGCCTTTTAACCCACATGAGACAGGTTTGTTTTTCTTAGCATGGTTTGTAGATGGTGTTTTTAGCAGTGATGGCAGAGGATGACAGTGAACCAAGGGAAACTCATCACTGTTTATCCACAGTACCTCACCTGAACTGCTCCTGCATGTGCAGGACTGCAAGCAACTAAACTTGCTTAACTGGAGAAAGCCATGGTTTAGTAGTCAGTGTAAATAAGAACAGGATTAAATTATCACTGTGACATGGCACTGGCCACAGTTCATGTTCTGGGCCAAGCTTCATGTCAGCTGACTCTCAGGACTGACACACACTTGGCAGTGCATGAAGTTAAAAGGGATAAACCAGTTGTGACCCTTTGCACTGCTTCTCCCCATGCCAGAAACCTCAGTGGGCCACAAATCAGCACCAGACAGGCAGCAATCTTTAGCCTGAAATATGAGTGGGAGTCAAAACTGAACGTGATTTGCCTTGAAGTGCAGGACTGAGGAAGGCAGTGGTTTGGGAGTGGGTTTGTGTGCTGGTCTCTGGGGGAATGTCAGTCCACTTGGGCAGGGAAGGCAGCAGGGAAAGAAAATATCTCAAGAATGGCAGTTTAATCCACTGCCTGTCATTTTAGATGGCAGGTCAGGGAGTTTCAGTAGGAAAATTAGAGGTTCATTGCATATGTGTATCTTAATTAAGAATAAAAACCTGTTTCTTCTCTTCTATGGAAAAGAATTGAGGGTTTTCAGCTGGCTGTAGTTCAAGAACATTTAAGTCACATAATTTTTACAAAAGTAGTTACATGAGTGCTCACCCTGGTATCTAGAGCTGTGCTTTATAGAGCTGATGCCCACAGGATTAAGATTAATATTTTACTGGTTTTAATTCTGCCCATAAATACGAAAGAGCTGTCTTACTCAATTACTGTATTTGTTCTACAGTGACTCTGTTAGTTTTCCTTTTTCCCTGATGTGAAAAGAGCAGACCACCCCATTTTTGACTTGTGTAATATGAAGCAGTGAGAAATGCAATAGTGTTCCTTTTTGCATTATTGGTCTGAATATTGGCTGTTTGCCCAGTAGCTTTTCATGCAACTACTCGTTTATTAGTCTGATTCAGTGCACTTTCTTTGTATATACCATAAAGAGAGTTACTTGAGACATGCAGAACAGATAACTTAATGTAATTTCAGATAATTCAGCAGCTCCCTAATCCTGATAACTTTATCATTTCACAACTAAAAGATTTTAACTTTTACTATTTTTTCTTTATACTGTATCTGTGTTTTTTTTTAAAAAGTCATATAAATAAATAGTAGAGAAAATAAATAGACATGTAAAAACCTAAAGCTTAAAGAGGCTAGAAAGATATGTGATACATTTACAGTGGTGAATTTTTACAGGAGCAAATGCAAGTTTTCCAGGTATATTTCCAGGTGTGTTTTCCAGGTATTGGCTATATGACCAAAAAAAAGGCTTTTAATTGAGAAGTTGCTGGTAAGATGTTTAGTTTAATCCACACATGACTAGCCAAAGGAAGTGAGCAGTGGCCTCTCAGGACTGCTTGAGCAGAGTCAGGACACCAATTGTAGAACTGGCTCAGGTCTGCAGCGTGAGTTTGGGCACACTGCCTCCACCCCATCAGCTTTCATTTCCCCTTTGACCTTGGCTATATCTTTTCTGTTTAGGATGTAGATGCCTTTTGACTCAGATTCCCGTTGATGAAATGCTTTTGCTATGCAGTCATGATCTCTGCTTCTGAAATAATATTTCATTAAATCTGCCTGGGTGAGAGGCCTCTCTCAGACTTCTAATTTAGAAGCCATTTGAGACAAGCAGGTCTTTTTTTTTTTCCCCAGTGTCAATGATTTTTAATTGGAGCTGGATTTTCAATGCAATCTTTTAATTTGCTTTCAGTGTTGTTTCTTCCTTATGGTGTATAAATGTGCTGAAGTAACTACTCTTCAAACAGGTTGCCCAGCCAGGAGTTCTGAACATTCCTCTGGCCCCTGCTATGAGGATGAGTATCCAGAAGCTCCTGAGCTTCAAGGGCAGGGGAGGCTGGTGGTGGTGTCTGTTTTCCCCTGGGGAATTTAAAGCTACTGTTACGAAATGAAATCCTAAAGCAAGACTGGAAAGATGGCATTATCAGCCATGTGTTGTACTGGTTTGGTCAGGGGCTGTCAGAGGGGAAGGGACTTGCTGATGAGCAGTGAAAGGAGAAGCAAACAGAGGGTGCTCTCTCCATTCTTGAAACTAGGTCAGTCCTCATTAGGCAGCATTTTCATATGTCACATAACAGATAAACTTCAGAGTGCAATACTTCTTTTCTGAATATAAATGGACTTGTGTTAGTTCTGTGGATGTGAGAACCTACATTGGACTGCATTCTTATTTTAGCACTAATATTGGCCCAGCTCCTGCAAAATGCTGGACATTAACTTGTTGGAGAATTTTATGACTTGCCTTCAGTTTACTGTGTCAAGCACTGCAATCCTGATTAGGTTTTGCAACAAACATGTGCAAATTATGCTATGAGTGTTTCAAATGGCATTTTCATGCTTATAGCTCCTGGCTGCTAATCAACATGCAGAAATGCCCTAACATTTAAAAAGCTTTGGCAGACTTCACCAGAATGACTTGCTAAGAGCAAACTGCAACATTAAAGCTTCATTTCACTGGAGCTGCAGGCTTTCATATGCCCATTCAGCTTTGACATGACCCCTTCAGAGTGGGAGTTGCACCTGCTCCTAAGATGCAGACTTTTCATCCTGTGCTGGTTTTGTTCATGTAGTTCACTTGAGAGCAAACCCCTGGAGTGATCTTGAGGAGTGAAATGTCAGTAAGGCTGGGATCCTTATGCTTTTAAGCCAGCAGCAATAGAGTTAGCATCTAATGTGTTTGTCTTCCTGTGTACTTGTTTGTTTGGGGTTTTTTTAGACAATTGGTAAAGGTGAGGTCTTGGTTATGCTTGGAAGGCTTTGAATCTCATCTGCCGGCCCTTTTGATCACATTTGGTCACTTAATAAAGACAGAGCATGTCTTTAAAAAGAAATTCCCACTTACAGGTTCAAATATTTCTTTACTGTCAAAGTACCAATTAAAAAAACCTCAGAACCCAAATACATAGGCTTGATAAAATTTCCAGTTTCAAAATACCCTGCAGCTCTACACCAACTTCTTACAGACCTGTACAGAAAAGACCACAAATAATTGAGTAGTAAATAAATCTGGATTGGCTACTGGCATTAAAATATTAGTCTATAATTTACAACTTTCAGTGTGCAGTCAGTCCACAGTAGTTTGAGAGCATGAATTACAGTGCTGTGATTTGTTCCAGCTTTCCTTCTGGGGCCATGGTTGAGACGTAACTATGTACTAGCTTTAAGTTATTGTTCTGTCATTCATTTCTTGCAATGTCCTACTGAAATATTTTATTTTGTTATATTTACCAAGGCACCATGTCTCAAAACAGCCACCTGAAAATACAAAGTTAAGTAGGGAAATACGGAAGGAGAAATTAATCTTCTCTCAATAGCCCAAGGCTGAAAATATTTGAGCATTCGAAGGAGAGTTTTCTGCACTGTTGGTTGTTGCAGCAGCTCTTGGATGCCCTGGCTGAGAACTGGACACCTCTGTGCTAGGCCTGTACTCACACCTGTACAAAGTGCTCTTCCTTCAGCTTTGCCCTTAGAATCCTCATTCTTTTGGTCACAGTTTGTGATGCTGCCTCAGGGCTTAGCTCCCAGCGGGTTCTCAGGCACAGGGAAGGCAGAAAGAGGTACAAAAGCCCAAGCAGGACCCTACTGATGAAGTTGCTGCTGCTTCTGTTGTTGTTATTGCATTTATTTGTCAAGTGCCAGCAGATTTCTTGATGCTGTGCCAGAGGGAGGTGGATGATTCCTGTTGTCTTGAGTTTAAAATCTAAGTGCCACCTCTGTGAGCAGTACAGCCTTTGTTGATGCTTTCAGCTGTTTTTTGTCATTGCACTAACAGCAAAAACCATTGCAGCATCTGATCCTTGCCAAGCAACTGGATACTTATGCATTGCAACATGGAGGAAAAGACAACTTATAGGCATGATATCAGAGTGCTTTCTTAACTTGGGGCTGATGTGAAAGCATTTTCCTGTGAGGTATTTGACATGGTGGATTTGAAAGAAGAGAGTAATGCTGGATTTGAGTAAAGAGGTGAGAGCTGGTGCATGGAGCATGGAAGGAAGTGAATGAAAAGAGGACAACTTTGGAAGAAAGCTGGAGAGGAAAGTCTGGTCAGGGAAGAGGCTTGTTTTGCAGAAGAAAGAGGGTCATAATTAAAATGTGACTGATAGACAGGCTCATGAAATAAAGGAAATAATGAAAAGTTAGAATTGTAAATGGAGGGAGCTGAGCCTTTATGCTTCTTTGTGCCTTTGAGAAATATCTTGCTTCATGAGTATTGGATTCTTTCCAGAAAGAATAATTCTGTTACCCTAAAAGCCTCACCTGTGCCTGCATTGCTGTGGTGCCATGGGAAGCCATGGCTGCCCTGCCTGGGCAGCTCTTCAGTCTCCACAGGACAAGCTCTGCACCAGCAGTTCTCCTGCTTACAATATGCTTCCTTTTGGCTCTGGGGCATTCCCAACAGCATTGTAAATAATGCATCAGGACTGTCCATCTTCATCATAGCAGACACACTGGAAAGATACTTGAGGAAACTGGAAACTTAGGTTTTTTCTCTGGATCTTTCCAAATGCTTCTGAGACTCATGTGAATGTTTCTTTGTCTATGTTTACATAGACATTAAGGTGGGGTATCATATTCACCACTACTTTTGAATATGGGGAATGGAGCTGATTATGTTTCAGCCTTCTTAGGAAAGGTCTCATTTTATTTCACCCACTGACTGCTGCTGTGTTGGTTCCTGTGCTGTTCTGTAAGGTGAAAACAGAGTAAGCAAAGGATGTCATTAAATCAATTGTAAGGACCTTTACTGGGCTCTTAAAAGCTTGGGAACAGGTTTTCTGCAGTGTAATTCAGCCAAATTTTACACAATATGTTTGCAAATAATTTACTCCTTTGTGCTCCAGGACTTGGAAATCACATCTCAGGGTCCTGCTCCAGTACATATTGACTATAGTTATCCCAGGCAGGACAGTTTACACCTGCAGAAAGCTTATCTGCATTAACCTCATTAAAAAAAATAACCCAAACAAACAAACCAAAAAACAACTACTACTTTCAAAAAATTCAGAAAATGTAAAATTTTGTATTACTCTTACTGTATTTGTATTACTCTTACTATTTTTTATAGCAGTATAACCCAAAATGCCATTTGAATGCCATTTGAATATGCTTTATTTGCAGAATACTATAAACCAAGGTCCAGAATATGATATTAATTACATATGCAGGGAGAACCTGAAAACCGTGTGAATGTGGGCCTTGCCCTATGGCACCACAGGGTCTGTTCAGCTGTGGGTGAGCCAGAGGCTCTGTAGCCAGCACGGAGTGGAATCGTTGTTGTGCAGTGACCTCTAGAGCTGGAGGGAGGACAGAGGCTGCTCTGAAGCTCGGCTGCTCTGACTGGCATCTGCAAGTGCAACCCACATGTCAAAAGCAATCTGCCTAACTGGTGCAGAGAAACCCAAGGGCTTCCAGAAAAAGTTAAACTTGTAACAACCTGTCCCCATTTTGTTATGAATGGCAAACACGAGATAGCTTACATGTGCCAGTGACATCAGTGTTGTAAAAATACCACAGATACATTCTTGATAAAACCCGACAAAGGAAATCTAAGAATGTACAATGATGGCAAACTACTGTATGTGCAACATAGAATTCCCAGCACAGTTATTCCAGAAGTTTGGCTACAGGTTGTTTTACTTGAAATTATTTCTACTTATTGTTCAATTTTCTTTGTTATTACTTCTTTTATTTCCTGTGCAAAGGTTCTAGATCATGTCTTCCAGTCCCTTCTAATCCCTTCTAGTGGGGATAAGTGCTGCTGATAAGCAGAGGTTTGTCAAACAGAAAATTCTCCCATCCAGAGCTGATTGTTGTTATATACATTATGACAAACTGTGTGGTTTAAAATGGTTTAAAACCAGAGCCCTGTTGGACTGAGTGTTGCTATGTACTCTGGAACATCATCCCTGCTCCAAGGAGTATGCATTTGTAGTGTCCCACATGGGGACACCAATTGGTGAAGGAAGAGTATTCCCTCTCTGCAAGATGGGCAGGGAGCAGCTTGGCCAGATCATGCAGGAAGTGTGGGGCAAATACAGTTTTTAATCAAGCTGGTAAACTGCATTGGAGTTGGTAATCTCAGCACTGTCCTCTCTCTCAAACACCAGGTTTGAAATTCTCCAGAATTACGAGGCTGTTGTAAATCAAGCCAGGAAAGAGTAACGATGTCCTCAAAGGTTTTCGCAGAATTTCCAGTATATCCAAGTGAGGTGCAACTATGTTACACTTGTGGAATAAGCTTCTCTGTTCCAGGCTAACACAGTCACATAGATCCTGGTTACAGCAAAAAGAGTTTAAGGAATGTTACAAGCAATCCCTGCAGTAATGGTCTGACTTTCCTGTACCACTTCTTTAAGCTGTTCTGTGCTCTTGACCCACACACAGACCCCTCTGTCAAAGGTCTGGTGATGTTTGGCCACAAATATGCTTCTCCAAATAGGTGTGTTGGCAAAAATTTTATTTTTGCTTCCTCCTTTATTGTAATCTCATCCATTTTGCATGGTGCTAGTGGCACTTTGGTGCCTTTCTACATTTCACCATACACAGAAAAGCAGGCAAGCTTTCCTGCAGTTCAGATGCAGCAGATACTGGTATTACAACCAAGTGCAGGCATCCTTATGGGGCAGTCGTGGGACACAGCAGAGCCTGTGGGGTAGGGCTCTGTGCTGGGGCTGCTTACACCTGGCTCAGGCTGGTGTTCTCAGACACTTGTGCCTGTCAGACAACATTAGCTGTGAGCAGCTGCTTCCTAACATCTTTCAAATCTCTTTGGAACAAAGCCTGGAAGTTCAGTAACAGAGAGACAAATGGCACTTAGAATGGCAATCCTGCTGTTCTGTGCTTTTCTCTGAATGATTAAAAACCAATCTAGATATGCTATTAGCACTGACAGAGGAAAAAGGAAACTGGCCTCCCCATGGGACACTTACTCATCAAGTAAAAATGTGTTCCCTCATTTTGAAGATGAAGTATCTGAAGGGTGTGACAGGGTGGGTGCTATGTGTGCTGTACAGTCAGTGGGCACCACTGAATGCTGGGTGGGCTCTGCCAAAGGGCTCCAGATTGTGGGTTGCTTCCCCAAGAGCAGCCCTGTAAGCTTTGTAAGATACACACAGATTTACAGGATGCTATGGAGTGAGCCTGGCTCTTGTCTTTCCAAAACCAGAAGAATTGCTGTTTCAACACAAACACTAACTGTTTTTTGCTTTCAACAAGATTTTCTTAAAAACATGTTGTAAAAACCAAAAGAAGTAGCAAAATAGAAATCAAAGGTGTTACTTGACATATATCAAATGTTACCTACTTCTGCAGGGCTCCAAGCATGCTGAGCATGTCTCTCAAGTTTTCATTCCCCAGAATGAACAAAGCATATTTTTCACAGAGCAAATACAGCAAGTAAGTAAGAAGAGGGTCAAATGCTTGATATAGTCAAGGGCTCAATTATGCATCAGTGGATTCAATTTATAGAGTGGAGAGCATCGTTCTTGGACAAAGTCAGTCTCCCACACAGAGCACTAAAGTACACGCTGACAGAATGAATTAAGTAGAGTGCTAGCCAGAAGTCACTTCTTCCAAAAGGTAATTTGATTCAGTCCTACAGAAATTAGACTCGAGAAGTGGAATATTTACATCTCTTGCTTGAAATCACGTGGAATATGCAGACCACCCCCCTCCCCACCCCACCCCTAACATGTTTATTATTGGCTGGCTTGTTTTGTGGTGAAGGCTTTCCCTTGGATACAAGCATATCTCTTCAGAAGTAACTGAGTGAGAGGACACCCATGTATATTTGCTTTACAGAATCAAAGCCTATTGGAATATGTCAGTGAAAAATTTTTCCCCAGATGTGTTTTAATCCAAGTGAGCAGCTTGTGTGATATTTGGGTAATGCAGGTGCTACATAGGACTAAAGAGCATCACAAGCTATCTTTATCTGCTTCTCTTCATTACAGGACCAAGAAAATCTTATTTGTGAGAGTGAAAAAGTTGATCCTTGTGCTCTTGGTACTATGTGCACTGCTATAATGCAGAGCATCAAGCATTGCAAATTATAAAAGAACAGTGTTGAAGGCTCAGGATGAGGTCAGTTGTGTGACAGTAAAAGCTCTTGTATGACTGTGGTCTGCCTACATGTGACCCTAGGAAACCAATACACCTTATCCTCTGTTGTTGCAGACAACCAAATCCTGGCTTTCAAGCATTCCTGTATGGGCTTGTGCATCTGAACTGGTTAGGTTTTTTCCCATTACTCCTATTGGAAGGAGGATTATCTTCTAGAACCACCTGTCAGATTTGGAGATTTTTGCTTTTCTATTGGAAAAACTTATAGAAGCAGAATGCCTCAAGCAGCCAAAACTAGAAGATTTTTGCTTCAAATGCAGAGGACTAGAGAGTTGCAATCAAACTGCCTTAGACCTTTAGGTTGACTGAGGCCTTGAAGTTCCGTCTCATATCTTGGATGATGAAACACTGGTTTGATGCCAAAAGAAACTTTGCATTTATCTCTGGTGTGTTCTGCTAGAAAAACTGCCATCAGTTTCTATTAACTGACATAGAGGTGAGCAGATACAGAGTGAGTTGTGGTGAAGGACTCTGTTTTGTGGCCTTTCACAAGCCTTCCCACCCTTATATAAAGGCTTGGAGATGGTTTGGATCTTCTTCTTCCCCCAGCTTCATTCCACTAATGAGTTAGCACCTCCATCTGAGGCTGGTAACAATATGTTGACATCAGACCTTATTTTTCTGTGGCCTGAGCAATCTGCTTGGCACATGATCTGAGGGTCAGGTTATTGCAGTGAGCTGTACAGTGTGTTTTGAAGATATTTTTCACTCAGTTGTTGGCAGGGCCCCAGGCTACTGCGCTTACTCCATTGACTCTTTCACTTGCGTTTCCAATTTTCTTTGCATGAAAGCTCAATCTATCATAGGAAGCCTTTCCACTGGCCATTAATTATCACTGACTGGCTGATTGACTGGGCTCCCATGCTGCATCACTTTGGAAGTTAATAGGATTACTAGAAATGCAAGAAACAGCTCACATGGTGACTTAAAAAAAATATACAAAAGGAAGGAAGGAGGTGATAGCCAATTTGTCAGGATTCATACAGTGAGTGAGTTCACCTCCTCTGAGTTATGCAAAATTGCATTTGACTGGTGGCAGCCTTAATGGCCCAATTGTCATTTTGATTGACAACTCTACAGCAGAGTATAATGAAGCTGGTATAAATTAAATGAAGTTGCAGTGACAGCGGTGGCTCAGGGCTGTCAGCAGGGTACATCCAACTGCAGAGCAAGTGAGGGCCCAAGGCTGTGCTTGAGCCCAGCCCTGCCAGCAATTCCTCACTCCCTGCACAGGAGGCTCTGTGCTGCCCGTGTGAGCCAGACTCAGGGCCTCTCCCAGGGCATCCTGGGCTGAATGCCTGCCCACAGGGTGAGCAGGACAGGGGCACCACGCTCACACCGTGTGCTTAGTCTGCTCTGCAAACAGCAAAACATCTCTGGCAGTCCTGCACCGTGGCAGGCAGGACTGGAAGGCAAACTGAGCATGTCTGCTCCTGTGATACAGCCCAAGTCGTAGGCTTGCACTGACAACATGGAAGCACAACGAAAGATAAGGATTTACAGGGATATAGACCACGTTTTAGTCTACACAACAGTCTAAAGCACTCTTTCATGCTGTGTTCTTTTTGCCTTTAGACTAAAGAATTTAAAAGCTGTGTAAAGGGCAGGTATGTTTCCCACTGCTTTTCTCTTGTGATTGACAATTGTAATTTGCATCATTTTTTTTTTCTGGATACTGAGGAAGACTGAGAAGCAGAGAAAGTTTACATGTCTTCTACCTGGGATTGAAAAGAAGCCTAATTCCTGAACTTCCCTTCAGCTTCTCCTTCTCCCAGTGGCCCATTTCTTTTTTCCTTTCCTGTAAAGAGCAGGCTTGAGTACTGTAGACAAATCTGGTTACTGGTTCTCTCTACCTGGTTTATTCTGTTAGGAGCCTGAAGAATGTGAGAAGTGGGGAGGTCATCTCCACAACGGGGATATATGAAGTGGTTATAAAGTGAAGAAGATCCGAAATAACTGCTCCTGCAGGTTTGACAAGAGTGACAGTGCCTCCTGTTATATTTGTCTTCCATAAAGTTCTTCCTAATATTTTAGGTACTCAAACTATTCAAACATTTCTTCTTTCTTTTTCTAACTCTGTGTACTGTAGTTCTCTCACAGGACAAGAAGTTCCTCAGAATCTGGTCTTCATCTGCTGGTGTTGGTTTGTTTTTCTTTGCTTGGGTTATAATCTTGTTTGAAGTGATTGTGGGGCTCAGTATTACTTGACAATAATTTAGGTGTGGTACACAGTCCACATCAAACTTACCTGTGGCAAACACTTGGGTGTTCGTGTCCTTTTGGTTACATTGGCATTAAGGCCAAAGAGTAAAGAAGAAAGACAATATTGCTCACAGCCCAAGAGGGATGTGGCTCTTTTGGGAGGTTCAAAGGGAGCAATTTGAGCAAGGGAAGCAACATCTTGCTGTCCTCTGTTGGGAATAAACAGAGGAAGAGTTGCCACTGCCTTCTTTTCCTCACAAAAACACTCAGCAGCTGAATTTTTGATGGAGAGGAGAGAAGATCGATTATTTCTTTCTCAGCCTTTACTGTCAAGGGAAGTGTTCTCTCAAGTTAGCATTACTTTCCTTTCTGCACCTGGAGGACATGTTGCCATCAGCTTTTATATCAGTAAGGCTGCTCTAATTCTTTCCTTCTGATTTTATGAAAACAGTTATGTGTGATCCCTATGCTGTAACTTGTGCAATTCCAAAGGCAGCAGTATGTGTGAGATTTCCCACAGCCACATGAACAGAACTGCTTCCAGATCCATCTATTCCTGTAACTCCATGTGCCAATCCCAGAGGGACCGCAGGCTTCTGAAATTGTGTATCCTCACATGTAACAAGAAAAGTGGTCATGAGGATGACAGGTGCAATTTGAATATGTGGATAAGCAGAATTTCCAAGACTGATAGTGGTAGGGGATAATTTGGGAACTGAATAGATCATTCCTCTCAGAACAGCACTTCTAGACTCTCTGCATGCATGAGTTCTCATACCAGCAACAAAGTCTGTGTAGGCAAAAAAAATGTTGGTTTATAGTTTTACAAACACATTTGTATGGCAAATTGGTAGTTGTGCAGTTCATAATTAGTAAAATTAAAATAGAATCAGATTGTCTTTTATCAGATTGGTTTCCTATGCAGGAATAAGCTTTTCTGATTTAATCCTGTGCATACACACTGGGGACAGTTGCCTGTATACAAACGAAATAGCTAAAATGACAAAGCTCCTGTGTGAGAAAAAGGCTCACACTCCATTTTGAAAGTTTTTCTGGTTTTAGTGGCAGTGCAGCCAATCAGGTAGTTCTTGTGTAGATCCCCAGAGCCTTTCTTTTCCTTTCGGGCTTGTTATCTGATTGCATCGAGGTAAATACAAACAAACAATCTCATCTGCTGGAGTAGTGATAAGTCAGCAAACTGTCATCTTGTACCATGCACAGCTCTCATAGGAACCCTATTCTTTCCATTTGTGAATAGGCAGAAAAGGATGGGTTAGAAAAATTATGTCAGCTGTGACAAAGTGAGAGAATCAAACACAGATGCTGAAACTGAGCTTCATTAATATTTTTATTAGGCTAAAGAGGCTGCATGTAAAAGTTTATATAGTTTCGGGGCCAAATGAGGTTTATATGGCTTCCTTTTACACAGAAAAAAGGAGTAAGCTTTTAGTCTCACTGAGTTAACAATAAAGACGAAAGAAAAGCTGAATCTCCAGGGGGGCATATATATAGTGTGTGTTTGCTGTCTGCAGATATGTGCATTGAGCTGAACACGTTTCAGAGGCACAATTCAAAGAAAAAAGGGCTACCACAGCTGTGCAGGTTGTGTGGGGTGATGCATTCCCTTTACACACTGATTTTTCACAGCTGCCTTTGAGGGGGAAGAAAATTCATGTGGGCAAACCTAACTTTGGAAGGAAAAAAATGAGTGATCCTTACAAACTGAAGTAAGTTATATACTCAAAGCAATAGGTACTAGTCCAAGCCAAGCACGGCAAGTTACATGAGAGATTCAGAAATTCCCATTTCTCCTGTGGACCAGACTTAAGTGGGAGTGTAGGTACCACGTTGTGCAGCACATGGCCCCTTCAGCCCCAGCTGTGTCTGCAGTGCAGCAAAGACATCACAGCAGCTGGCACAGAGCAGTGCTGGGGATGCCAGAGCTTGGCACAGCCCCTCATCTGCAGGCTCAGCTTCAGGCAGGGCTGTAGCTGCTCTGTGGGTACTCCCAAACAGCAGCTCCAACCTGAGCACTGCAAACCCAATCATCAGTTCAATAGTGTTTCCTTCCACTGCTCCATGTTTAATTTGTATTTGATTTATACTGACTTTAAGGACTAGTTTCGTTGCCAAGGTAGTCTGTCTAAGGAATCTTCTTTCAGAGCAATCAGAAACAGAGACATCTAAGGAAACCCCTAACAGAAAACCATGTATTTAACCAGTATGTCTAACCACTGCACCAGTCTTGAAATTAATCATTTTTTTGATTTCTGAACCACTTCTGTGTCCAGAAAATGGATGGGGTTTTATTTGGTGTCTTTTTTGTTTCCTTGGACTCCTATAATCCAGAAAACATTGGAGTTTACATTTTATTTCAGTAAGCAGAAGGAAGGAAGTGATAACTCTGTGTTTGCCTTCCATTTCCTTATGGAGGGGGAAGCAGCTGCAGGTCTGAGTACAGTGCTCTAACTGTGCTGCTGCTGCTGATTGTATTATGTCTGGATATGCAAGTCTTGAAAATTTTGTATTTGCAGAGCTTCTGGCAATACTCTAATGACATTTTATGATTTTCTTTTTGCCTTGTTGGCCTTATGAAACGTATGTTAACAGTGTAAGAGGATTTTAAAAGGGTACATACTGCTTATTAAATATCTCCAAAGACTAGGAAAAAAACCAGTTTGCCTTGGCAATGAAGGTTACTTCTACCAAGATAAATTTATTTGCTTTTAAAGCTGACAGAGTGATTTCTTGGTGTCTGATTTACGGTGATGACTTGTACTTTGAGTTGCTCTTTGTCTGTATACTCGTGTGGGTTTTTTTAATAAGAATCTTGAAATTTTTCTGAAATGAAAGAAGAGTTATGTTGAGAAGGGAATTTGTGTGCTTTACTTCTTTGGTGGAAAAAATATCCTGGACAAATCTGTTTCCTGTCAAATACTGAGATTTTCCAAGATCCCTCAAAAACTCTACTCTCCTGAAATAGAGCAACAGTGAAGAATCTCACTTTTAGAAATAGCACAGTAAAAGGAAGTTTCCAGCTGTGACACATGCTAGTAATATCTTGTATGGTTTTGAGCAATTCCTCATGAAGTCCTGAATCATGTTATAAAATCATCCACTAGGAATAATGGTACTGAAGATCTAAAGAGTTTATGAGCCATCTAAAAACCCATGTCCACTTCTGTACCCAGTTTAACTGAGCCTCAGGGAGTGCTGGAAGGTTTTAGCTCAGTAGATGACAGGTCCTAGGAAGCTTTCATAGCACATTTGGAAAAGAAACGATTGGAGACCAAAAAGCACTGAAGGTCCCAGATGGTCCAGAAGTGACTGAAATTGTTCCTACTGGCTCATCTAGTGGAAATAGTTGTTCTCAGGCAGATTTTGCTCTTCCTGCCCCTCGTTTAAATCCAGAACTTCACTGAAATGGAAGGAGAGCAGGTGAGATGAAAATGAGGCCTCATGGACTTACCCTGCAACAGCTGTCTCTCTTTCTGCCAACACTGTAAAGCTCAAGGCCCCGGAACTGCCTGCAGGCTGCAGTTTTGCTGGTGAACTTCCCCAGTGGTTGTCTGCAGTGGGAGCTCTTGTTCTCCCCGGAGTCCTTCTGAGCATTGCTGCATCTGCTGCAGGAACACTTTCCCCAACTGCATTCCTGTTCTCGGGTCACACCATGCAGGTCCTGGCTGTAAGTCCAGTGGAACTGTGCTCAAGTCTGCCTATAGCTTCTTTTAGTTCAACAAGCCTTCGAGAGCAGCTGCACTTAACTGGCACCCAGCTGCTCCTGGAAGAAGAGAAAGAGTAGCAGAGCAGTTCTAGTCATTCAAAAATAAAATCATCCCAGGAGATACTGCTTCTCAAAAACTTCAGAGTAACAAGCAGCTGGATCCCAGACTCTTGGGAAATAAAATTTCTGCTGTTCTTATGTCACTGGGGCAGGACAGGGAAGAATCTATCACTTAATTGTGGCCATTCCTTTAACTGTCATTGTTTCCATGTCCAGTACTTCTAAATCTGCCTTTTGTTTCCACAGCAGCTCAGATTAGCAGGGTCTTCTTTTAGGGAGCTTTTATATTGCAAAAATAATTTTTTGGTTTGCTCTTTTTGCTGTAGACATAATGTAAACAGAAAATAATGGGGTTTGCATGCCTGGAGTGAGACTTAACTAAAAAATTTCATTCAGTTACACAAAGAAAATCCCAAATTGCATTTTTGTCTGCCCAGCTAGGAAAGTGCTTTTGTTAATTCTAGTAATTATTACATATTTTATTAGTCTATCAGTTTCATCTAATCTGGTCTTTCCTATTTTACTCCACAAGCTCTGCACTGGGTAGAAAAAAGGACATGGTTAAGTCTTGTGCTTGAGCAGGAATTTTTTAATGTGTGCATGTTCTCCCTCCGACCTGATCCCCCACTTTTCCTTTATCTGAATTGCAGTGTGACTGATGATCTCACTTCTACCAAAGTCAAGAAAAATGCTGCTGTTGGCCTCCCTGTGCACACAGGGTAGGAATGGTCTATTTAATCTCTATCTTCCACAGTCTCTCTTGTGTTGTATCAAAATCTCCCTTTGGCCACAACCATCAGGGAACATAGTACCAGCAGCATTTCTGGATGGGTAATCTGTGGCCACATCAGCTGAATGTGTCCTGATAAGCTTCTCCATGGCCCCAGTGACTCCTACAACTCTTTCCTCCTTGTCCTGCTTTCCCTCCCTTTCTCACTTCAAAATGGGAGGCTTCAAAGCACTTAAACTCTGCCTTATGTAGGTTAAGAATAGGGTCAGGTTTTTTTAAGACCCGTTAGTCCAAGAGAAGGGAGTCCTGCCTGGGGGAGAGGAGTTTTCTGGGAGACCTTCAATGGATTAACTAAGCTGTGGTGTAGAGCCCTGGGGCTGCACTGGCAGTGAGGGAAGGGGACACTGCCAGCTCTGCTTTACCTGGGAAAAGCCTTTGCCTGCAGATTAGGGGAGTGATTCTCGTTCTCAGCTTCTCTGACTGCCTGTGCCTGTGTTCCCAAGCAGGAGATGAGCGCCATGTGGTGCCTGAAGTGAAGGCTGCAGTTTCTCTTTGACTTGGACCAGGCTTCTGTGATACTTCCCTCCTGACCGTACATTTGATCTGCTCTGACCTCACCACTCTGCCATACTGCAGTGTTTCCATTGATATCCCTGAAGCTGTTCCTGACCACCATCATCTGAGGGGAGAGGGCTCAGTGGCACCAAAGTAGCTCAGTAAAGTCATCAGGTTTGCTCCAGGATTCTGAGACCAGGACAACATGACCAGAACCCATTCAGACTGTAAAGATGCTTATCTGCTGCTTTCTGTACCTGCCCTGTCAGCAGGCAGGCAGAGACACTGCACTTCTTTCTCATGCAGGCTTGGTCCTGAGTCTAGGTTTTGCTTCTCTCTTTTGCACAATCTCTGAAACATCCAGAGGCACTTGCCATAACCTAGGTCTCCTAAACTGGTAAATTACTTTGTCCCTGTTTTACTCCTCATCATATCTTGCAATTTCCTGTTCTTTTCTGATCTGTATTGCTGTCATCTTTTTTCTGATCTATATTGCTGTCATCTTCTTTGTCTGATCTGTGTTGCTGTCACCTTCTCTACTTCTATTCTGAATAATCTGATAAAAGTTAGAGAAAGTGGTTTTTCATTCTTACATTTTTATGCAGCAGTTCCAGCTAGTGTGCAATATTTCACTTGTGTATCAAAAACAGACAGGCAGGAATATGAGCAGTAAGTAGCAATGCTGATTAATGCTATGTGTTTTTCTACCATGAGAATTCTGTTTCCTAATTATTTTTCCTTCTTCAAAGTCAATTAGTTTAATGTGGTAACAGGAATTTATGATGGTGCTGCTAAACCATATGTGCCTCAATCTCCATGGATTCCCAGCATGACTTTTTCTAATGCACTGAACAGTGACAGATGTGTGACACTAAAAACATTACTCAATCCTCTTCCACTTTTCTGTATCTTTGGGCCAGCATCAGTTTAAAAAAAACATGGGCTACCAATAACAGTACATTAACTTGTCCTTTCTTGGTCTTGCAAAGATTCCTGTGTGTTCCAGGGTTCAGATGCAAACATCTGAACTTGCCTGGACTGAGCACAGAGATAAGGAAAAACATGGGAGTAAATCATGCAGGCCTGGGACCTTAAACCCGAGCAGAACACAAGGATACAGCAGCTGTAGCACAGTCTAATCTGGGCAGTGTTCTTGAGTACAGGATGCTTTATAGGAAATTATGGTACATCCATGATGCTCCTTGTATCTCCAAATTATCAGGAGGCATTTCTGTAGTGACAAATACTTTTCCTAATCTTCTTCCAGCCTGGGTTCTAATGATTGGGATCTGAGATTGAGCATGAGTTTTTGAACAGACGTAGCACTTACTCTGCAGATTGCTAGACCTGTGATACTGATAGATGTTATTATTTTGGCTGTGCTGCACTGTCAGCACTTCCCATACCGCAGATTTTTGTATTGTGACCAAGATGTGCAGTGCCAGCTGAAACTGTTGGCAGCTGAATGGGACACATTTGTGATTTTTGGCACTTGTTCATGATGATTTGGGGCTGGGTTTGAGCATTCCAGCTGACCTTCTCAGTAAAATATTCAGCTGGGACATGATTTGCAATTTTAAACTTTACATTCAACAGTTTTTCTTTTTTAATGAAATAGTGACTACTCAGAAAGCTCAGAGCTGGTGTCTGAAGTTATCTGGGATGTCTAGAAGAGAGCACTGAATGTGATGACTCGCAGGATTTGTGACAAGGACTGTGCTTGAGTAACCTTGTCAACCACGGAGTGCATTATTTATTTTTGCATACCTTCTTGGGTTATGTCTTAGCATATATACTGTATTCATACAGCAACTTCTCCCAGAAAAAGTTTGGAAGAGCAAACCTTAGTTCTGGAATAATCATTCAAGCTTCAATTGGTTTCTATTTATACACCTGCTGCAGATGTTTTATCTGAAAATGCCCAAAGCATTTTCTTAGCAACATTCACAATGCTGTCCTTTCAGACCTTGCTGATGTTCGTTATCTTTATTGATAGTGCTGCATCAGGGCATAAGCTACATTTTATGGTTGGATGGAAGATTGTTATCTGGGCGTTTATCATTTCACACAAATCTTCTCTCTCTGTAATCAGTGAAGTGAATGTAGCTTTTACAGGCACTGCTTTGCGTTAGCACCTCTGCTCCTTTATAGCGTTTCAAATAACAGCTGTCCCAATTCTGTGCTATTTTGGGCCAGTGGAGGGTCCTAATACATTAATTGGAAGCTGGTCTGAGACCAAAAAGAAGTATAAGAATTAGGTTTGTTTTGAGCTCTGTCCATCTAAGCTTTCCCTCAGCCATGGCAGTATCTAGGATTTAGCATGGATTTATCTTTGAAAAAATACATAAACAACAGATATAGAGCATGTTTTATCATATAATCATTTTAGAGGATCCTAGCACTGAAGAGGAGAGTAGATTGTTTCGAGGATTAGTCAGAGGATGAATGTTAAGCTAATGGAAAACTAGGATGAATATTGGGGGAAAAAAATATTCTTGCTACTGCAGTCCAGTGGGACAGAGAGGAAATGGAAGGACTATTGATTCGCTTATTTTAAAAGGGCTAAGAAATATATTACATCAATAGCAGTCTTTCCTTGGTTATATCACCCAGACATTATTTTCCTACTCAGACTGAAGTAATATGTAAATATAGCATTTATTCCACCTGTGTTTGGACCTGGTACAAATGTCCACCCACTTTTGGAAAAGTACTGAAATTTGGATGCATGCTTAGAACAAAACATCTGTGTAGAAGTTATGTTGAATTGGGGTCTAAATATTTAGGTGATCCATGAGCAATTGTAAATGTTGTCTTGCAGAGCATCCTTTCACACGGGTGCTTTGCATTGCCAAGCACCAGCTCTGCTTGCTGGGGCTTTGCAGCATTTCTGTGCTGCTCTCCTGTCTGTGTGGATGGGACCAGGTCATGGTCTGTCTGTGGCAGGACTCAGGTCGTTCATGTCCAGCCATATGTTCACCTCACACAAATGAGATCTGATGTGCTCAGATGTCATCATCTACTGCAGAACAGACACTGAAATGGTAACACTTGGGCAGGCCGAAAACAATCAAATGCAAAAGTACTTGGCTCGCATGTTGCTGGGCTTTATTGTCTGTAATACAGTATTTATTTAAATAAGTCTTTATTTTATGTTATTTTGAAAAGCTGTAGAAGCTGAGTTAAAACTGTCCAATTTTCTTTGTGATTTCATCTTCAGAGGAAGCTTGTTATAATTTCATTCTGAAAGATCATCAGTGGGTCTCTGCTGCGTTGCACTGAAGTTGTTTTTACATTGTAATCTTATATAATAATGGGATTGTAATGACTTTGCTAATAGACATCCAGGATGCAAATTGTCTGTTTCTCAAATTTATAATATTTTTTGTAGAAGGAGCAGCATAATGGAATCATCAAGAGGGTTTTGAAAAGTTCCTTCCCTGTTTTTCTCTGTCTGTGTACTTGTACTTACAACGTGAGATCACTGAGACAGTATTAGGAAATGAGATTTAGTGTCACTTTACAAAAGCTGGGTATTTCATAGGCAGTGTAATTTGTGGAAGAGCGGTCTCATCCTAAATGGAAATCCAAATGGAATTATGGGCACTCTTGAACTTTCAAAATTGTACACTTAATGATGATGGAGACTCATTTTATTGTCTGTGCTTTGTGGCTGAAGCTGCAGGGTTGGAAGCAAGCATTAAAATTTGATGAAAGAGATTTTCCCATGGGGAAGGTCTATATCTGATACTGACCAATCATCCACATTTGGCCCTAGATGGATTTTTTTTAGGGCAAGTACAAGGCTGATGGGTTGGAGGTAAGTAGAGACAGAGTTGTTAGAAAAATAACAGTGGTTTGAGACCAGTAGGAATGACTTGTGCAAGTGTGGTAGCATATGGGGTTTAGAATATCCATGCTGGATGTGCCTGTCATAAGTGTAGCTAAAGATTATGTCCTTCTGGCATATATGGGGCCAGCTACTCCTATATACTGTGAGGCAGGTAATCCTCCCGTCTAGTTTATGTTTCCTCTAATTCATCATTTCTGTAAGGAACTCTCACTCGTATCACACTTAATGTGATTAAAGAATCATGTGACTTCAATATGTTAAAATCACATTAAGTGATTCTTTATCATAAATTTCAACAGAAATTCCCTGTAGCCATTTCTATGTTGAAAGCTGTGTATTTGTTTTCCTTGGAAGTCCAGTGCTAACTGCTGCTGCAGCTAACTGCAGTAAAGTTTGGGGGCTTTTCCCTCTCTTCTGCTTCTACTAATCAGCTTTGACTCCCAGGGGCTGAGAATAACAGTTGCTGATGCTGTCTGTCTTTGTAAGGCTATTCAGGTGGGAAAGAAATTGTTCTTTCTTTAGTTCCAGTGTCATTTGACTTTCCCACAGTTACAAGGATTTCCAGATTTGTTTCTTCTGCTTTCTCCTATGCCAAGGACTACAGAGGTGGTATTTTTATCTTGGCTCAAATCTTCCTATTTATTGTGTGCTTAAAACTTGTAAGAGAGTTGCTAGCACTTCCTTGTGTCTCCAGTGATATTGGCCCATTGCCTGAGGTGTGCTGAAACCTGACTAGTAAATATCCTGAACTTTGCTGGTTAAATGCATATCCCTCAGGCTGGCAGCTCTTCAGGTTCTAGAGCCACTCTCTGGACACAGCTACAAAACTGTGGCTGCAGGTAGGAAGAAAAAGCAGTAACACAGTATGAGTGAGGCAGAGCCTTTCAATGTCTTTGTTTCTAGAGTTACCAGAAAAGCTTGATCATTAAATGAACAAATTGTATTAAAAGAAGAGCTGGCTGGGAATGTTTTGAAGAAAAATTTCTCATTGGAAAATTTTACAGCTGCACCTGACTAGAAACATGTCCGTTTGGTCAAAATCTGTCAGGAAATTTCTCAGGCACAAGACAGAAATGTTTGTAAAAGCAAGCAATAATTAAAATTTAATTTTCAGTCATGAAAATATAGCATGCTCAGCAAGAACTCAGGGCATTCTCCTAAATCCCTTAGATAGGCAGAGGCTTGAATAATACCTGTAGCAAATATTTCTGAGGTGCATTTTATTAAAAAAAACAAGCAAGCAAACAAACAAAAAAACCACCAAAAACCCAAACCACGTCCACCTGTGCACTGTGCCTTCCTGGCTGCATTCTGTGCTTGTTTTAAGCCTGACTTAGGAAAGAACAAATATAGCATGCTCAGCAAGAACTCAGGAAAGGCTGTTTTACCTGTGACCTCTACTTCCACTTGCAGATGCAACAATTGTAATTACAATTGCTGCTAAATTGCAGTGGCTCTGGCAGTGCTGGGGTCTATAATATATTTGTGCTTGTGGCTTGACCTTTCTATGAAGGGCTGAACCTGAAAACCATTATAATCACAATCCATCCTGTATTAACCTCCCAATAAACTCGAGAGAAACTGTTTTGTCAGCTGGAGTTTATGCCTGCAGCACTCGATACTGAGCCATTAAACTGCTTGCAAATGTCAGCAGTTACAGCTTATCTATTGCAATGCTTCACTGAATTCAAACTACTGTCATGGAGTATGAAAATACTAATTTCTTTCGATGTGAAATAGACCATCTGTGCATTGTTCAACTTCTCACTCTTTAGAATGCTTAAATAGTGTCACAGATGAGTCATAAAAGTGTGTTGGTTCATGCACTCAGGTTCTATAAAGTATTAGTATTCATGGTTTTCTTAACACTCCTGCAGCCTAAAAATGGAGCTGCATGAAATTCAGTCAGCTGTCAGTCAAGCCAATACTCCCATGCTGATGTAATGATAAACTCAAGTAGAGATATCAAAACATGGAATGCTATTTTAAAAAGTTTGCTGAGTTCACTTCTTGCACAGTGCTAGAGAAGCTGAGTGAGTGTGTGTGCATCAGATCCCTTGGAGACTGCAGATGCAGCTGTGTTCATACTGCAGCCTGCTCTGTTCCANAGCTGAGTGAGTGTGTGTGCATCAGATCCCTTGGAGACTGCAGATGCAGCTGTGTTCATACTGCAGCCTGCTCTGTTCCACGGGCCCACAGGAGAGCAGGGACGTGCCTGAACGAGACAGGGAAAGAGAGGGGCTCCCCTCAGGGAAACCACATTGAAATGTTGAATGGTAGGAGACAAAGTGAGCAGCCAGGAGAAACAGCACTGAATGGAGCAGCTTCTAAGGAATCAAAGAGGAAGCAGAAACCACTGAGAAGGAAAGTTGCAGTGTGGGTACAGCCAAAGCTTCCTGGTCCAGTTCAGTTCTGTCCCAGATTTGGGGATGGTGTGTCCTGGATGCCAGAAGAGTCCAATCCTGTAGGCTCATCCCAAGGCCTGCTTTCAGTTCTCTCCCGTGGGTCACGGTAGGACTGTGGTGTGGCAGCACAGAGATCCTGAGGTACTTGGCAGCTTGGATCAGGTCCTGCACTGCTGTGGGAAGTGAGCTGGGAAATCTGCCCTGCACCACGGCCTGCAGGGATCAACGTGCCCACAAAAGCAGCACTGGCCCAGCAGCAAGGGAGTCTGCTGTGCCCAGCTCAGAAACTTCTATGTGCTCTTCCATCTGTAAAAATTAACAGTGTGCTGATTTGTGGCAGTCCTGTGAGAGCAGGCAGGTGCATGTAAAGAGCCATGAATAAGCATAAAGATGAGGAGTACTGTCACTGCTGTTCCCTGAAGAAATGATGTGGAATGAAAGTGCAGTGTGAATCTTGCTGGATTTGACGTGATGCTCATTCACCACATTGCAGATGCAGCTCAGTTTGAGCCATATGTGGCGGGGTGTTTTCTTTTTGCATTCATATTGTACTTTTATCACAAGTATTTGATGCAATGAGATTCATTGCTCTCTTTCAATTACTTTAGTATTTTGCTCTTACTCATTCTGTTTAATTTCCCCCCACCTTTTGTCATGCAAAATATAAATACATTACTATTTTCTAGAGCTAATAATAATTGAAATTAATTAATAATTCATAATTGAAATTTTTGCATGTGGAGCAAGTTGATAGATTTTTGGATCCAAGACAATAAAGCTTTTCATGTTCATGGTTTAAATAAAAAAAGCTGTATATGCCCCATCCCTGATGTGTTCTAGCCCAGTTAGGATGGGGCTTGGAGCAACCTGGCCTAGTGGAAGGTGTTCCTGCCCATGGCAGGATGTTGGATCTAAATGACCTGTAAGGTCTCTTACAACCCAAACTATCTCCTGTCTCTATGATTCTATACTCTGAATATTTATAACTTAAAGCTGGGTAAAATCATGAGAGATTTTACCTTGCTCAAGCTGGATTCCATTGTCTAGGTAGGTGTCATTCCCAGTTCACCCAGAGGAAAACAGCCACACAAGGCTTCATGTACTCCAACTGCACAGACTTTGAGCTAATTTAGCCTGAGGACAGTTCAGGCTTAATCTCTCACTGTGTAAGCTCAAAATAAAAATAAAAGTAACAGTTCTAAATAGCAGAGCTTCTTTTGCAAAGTCGCTGAGTGAAGAGCTGTCATGATACATTACGAGCATGGTTACTGCGACTGATTACTTCATACAGGATATTTGCCAGTCTGTCTCCTGTGTAATCATGAGGAATGCATTGACTTAAGAATAGATGCACATAAATAAGTTGTGAAAAAGTCTTGGAGACAACTGAAAGTTCCTGTCAGGATTGGTAGTGTGGAGAAATATTGCCAAAGCTATCAGAAAAATACTCTCTTTTCATAATGTATTCCAGAACATACAGACCCGCATCCCAAGAATTCTTTAAAATATTTGGATAGAAAATGGGCAGAAGTAGTAACACTTGCTAGTGCTTAAACTGGAGTTAATGGACTTAGTCCAGGCAAACACCAAGTCATGGTATTGTCAGAAGTGCATTGCTGGGTTTTGGAAGGAAGTAGCTGTGGTTGTGAAATATTGAGTATTCCATGGGAGTAATCCATGTTGGTCTTTTTTGGAGAGAACTCTTCCGAAGCCATAATCTACAAAATATGTATTCCCTGGTCCTCATGCAGACTAAAGCACTTTGGCTTTGTCCAAAGCCCTGAAGAATAAATACACTCACTGTCAGTTTGCTCTGCTCTGCCTGGGTAAGACCCAAACAATAAACTTCTCAGTAAACTTAAGCAATTTGTAATTGCACCAGGAGAAAGATCAACAGCTACTTTCCTTGTTCACATAAATCCATGCCAAGGTGCTCAGGCACAGAGCTGTCCCTTTGAAACCCTGTGGATGACGCTGGATTTCCTATAGGATTCTACCTTTAAAAATTCTTCCAGTTTCTTTCTTCCACAATTAATTTTCTGTCTTCTTTTTAACTCACCAAGTCTTCTAAATGGCAAAAATTTTGTTTTTATTTCTCTCTTATCACCTGTTGGCATTTCCATTTGTTAAAGGTTTTTAAGAAGGGTTGGTTGAGTTGGTTTAACAAAGATTAGTTTCACCAAAGATCTAGTAAACTTAAACAATCTTTCTATTAATGCAGTCATATTTCTATCAAAAATGGAAACACTCTGAAATCTCATATTTACAATTTTGCCTTAAGCAACTGTGGTTTGCAATGAAAACTTAAAACATTTCCCAGGAAACCTTGTTTGTGTTTTGCAAACATGTAATAGACATTTTTCTCCAGACGCCTTTAATTTTGAGTATTTCTAAATCCTTTCCAACTTGCACGGCTTCCTAAGTTGTCTCTGCAAATATTCAGTGTACACCTTCCCTCCAGAAATGCTGAATGGGGACACGAGGGTTTTTTAGCTATTTCCCTGAGGGAGGATTGTGGTGCAGGAGCACTGTTGCATTAGCAGTTACTCTTGGATCAATAGGGAGGATCAGAAAGGAGCTCCAGGCCTACTTCTAAGAGTGTGTTTTGTATTTGCTCCAGATTAGCTGCATTGCAAAAGCTACCATTTTATGACCTGGTGGTTTAACCTTGTTGCCTGTCTGTTAGGCTATAACCAGTGTTCACCTCATGGCAAAAATGCACATTACAGACCTCTTCATCCAGAGATGTCCTAGAAAAGCCTGCTTGTTTTAACTCCTGTTCTGAGTAAAGCAGAGTTCCAGAGATACTCTGTATTTTGTTCTGTATCTTGGGGTAGGTCATTGGCAGATGAGGCAACAATTATCAGTATCTTCTCTGGTCATGTGAACCTCATGTGGGAGGTTTGCGTCAGGGAAAAGAATAGGAGGGTTATTGCAACAGGTAGATAAACTATGGGATTATTGCTGTAAGATTGCAGATGCCAAAGACTTCCATAAACAAGTTTGTGGAAGAGACATTCATACTCTCTAGGCACCACTCAATACCTCAAACCCAGGAAGTCTCTGAGCTGCACTCTGTAGAAGGGTATTTGGGACTAGAACTCTCCCTCTTGTCTTCCCTGAGCATCTAGCTTGGACACCAGGAGATCCAGGATACTGGAGCCAGAGGGATATTTGTCCAATTCTATGGCTGGACCTTGCATATTCTCAGCTGGAAGGTGAAAAATTAATTTTTTTGTAAATGTAACTAATTGACCTCCAAAGACTGTACCTCATAAAAAGGGCTGAGATGCATTATCAGGTCAGTGCCACACAACAGTCTCCCTATACCTGCAGTGCCTGCTCTGTGGGAGAACATCAGGCTGCAGTTCTGAGTGTTGAGTTTGGCATCTTTCATGAACACCAGATGAATTTTTAAAGTGAAAAAGAGCTGAACCATTGCCAAGAGTTTATAAGGCTGGTGAAGGAACATGAGACTGGGGAAGAGATTGCACAAAAAGAGCAGTAAGTGAGAGATTCTTCCAGACAAGATCTGTGCTCTGAGCTGTATTAACTGCACTGAACTGGAACATGTTAAATGATTGATAGGAGATGGAGGCCATCTCCAGGCAGCACAGGGACCCCAGGGACTGGTAAATAATGAATACAATTCTTCTGCTGTTAGTGGGATGACTCATCACTCGCTGTGTGTTTTAAGCACCTGCTGCAGGGTTTGGAGGAGGACTGGGCCTCTTAAACCTGGATTGCAAGGAAAAAACAGCTCTGAGCCCTCACTGCTGCTGGGTTGTTCCTTTATCCACCTGGATATAAAAGATACCAGCATCAATTACTGATAGAGGTAGCCTGAACAAGGAGGATGAATTCTGTCCTTCTGTATTGTTTGGCAATGGAGGATCTTGACCCACAAGTTATTGTTTTCCTTGGCTTTCCTAAAACCAGGGAAGCAGGAAGGTGGCAGCTGACACGAAGCTCTCCAGACCTGTCTCAGAGCTTCTGCCGACAGGCACTGAAGCCTTCCCTGCACACAAAAGCCCAGCAAAGTTCTGGACAGAGCCATTCTGCCAAGGGAAAGCCCAGAATCCCTGACCCAGCTGCTACGTGTGCATTGGTAGTGGCACCAGTAAAAACCTGATACTGTGTCCCATCATTTGTCCATTTGACCGGGCACAGAACAGTCAAACGTGAGGTCTTCAGCTTCCTCCCCTAGCTCTTACATGTAGAAAACCAGGAGCCATTTCCAGCTGACATTTCCACAGGTAATGTTACTGTTAAAGTTTGTGCCAGTTCCACTGTGCAGGGTTAGAGGCAGCCCAGAAGTGGATATAAAACCAAATTTTGTTGTAGTAACAGAATGGTGTTGCAAGATGCCCAGACCAAAGAGGTCACAGTGGTCCCTCTTTCATGCATTAATATCCTTGGCTTGCCTGTTGCTGGGTGTCTGTCTTTGCTCACAAATGAGCAATACTGCAGAAAATGAGTGGAATCTGCTTTTTCTCTCAGATGTCTTTGGAGCCCAAGAAGAAGGTAGAAAAATGAAACCTGTCCTTCTGTTTGGATGACATTTTCTTCCACAGGTAAATCATAGAAATCCCACTGTAAACCATGGAAAATAGTTTAGCAGACTATGCTTCAGCTTATTAGAAGTACAGGAAAGCTAAGGCCATATTTTGCAAACAATTTTACCTATGTCTGGACTTCCAAAGACAGATATGAGTACACCCATTGACCTGGTTGTCATAGCTATGTTTTCACCTGTGATGAATTTGATCTCCAGGTAATCACATATGCTTGAATGCAGGATCTGACCTGTTGCCTGAAATTCTTGAAAAGAAATGGTAAGGAGTGCCTGGTGGTATGATAGGAGAACATAGCTGTGCTACTTCACATTTACTTGTAGGAGGGAAGTTTTCTTTAAAACAAAGGGATCAACTTCAGTGTTACAAACTTTCCATTTGAGAGTGCTCATTCAGGCGTACAACCAGAAATTGTTCTGGATTAACTGATTTGTTAGTGATGTGAGATAAAAGTAAAGAATAATAATTCCTAATTCCTAAAAGTCCAAACCCAGTAACTGGCAGGTACGGCTGTAGCAGCTGATTCTTAATTGCTGAGATGCAGGAAATTCTCCTTTTGCTAATCAGACTACTCTAAGCTTAGACTACCTCCTTATCCTCCACTGGCTGTTTTGGCTGATGGAGAACCTATCAGTTGATGAGGGAAAAGTCAGTTTCAGAGTTTTTGAACTGAGATGTGCAGTTCAAAAATTCAATAAACCTACCGCACCTTGGCCTTTCCTAGCCAGCCTAAGGCCTGCTGCCCTACTGTCTTCTCCAGCCCAGGGCCAGCCTTATATTCAGGACTCACTTCCTTTTCTGGTGACAAGTCCCTGCCTGCCCAGGGCTGTTACTAATCAGCTGCTTGGTGAGATTTGGGATGTATTTATATCTGTTTTGGGATCAGATTCTTGTTCATATTTTCTAGTAGTGGCCTCTGCAACCTATGAGAGATTCGGGTTTTTTGTAATGTTTTTTTAAAGTGCTGTTCTTGTTGCCCTATTTTGCTTTTGTTATTCAGAAACTCTTGTCTTTTTGCTAATAGGAGTGCCACCACTTCACACCAATATCCTGCCTCTCTTTTCACATCCAAGACTGTTCCATATTTATAACCACCACTTATCACTGTAAGTATTTTTCTCTGACATGTATCTGTTAACCAAGGGCATTGATATCCCTGTTTAATCCTCCTTTCTTCCACAAAAATTTTTTCTTCCTTCCTTTTTAAGAAGTTGAAAACAAAATTCCTTTTAGGTCATTGAGAAACTTAGAACAGCCTCCAATATTTGTTAGTTAGATCATTTCAGTGACTACATTGTCTGTTCTTTATCCACAACTGTGTGTATCACATTAGTTGTCTGCCTCTTAAGTGGATTTAATGACTGTAATGTGCACACTCATTTGCTTTTAGACATTCAGATGAGCAATCTTATTCGTCATGAATTCTGCCCATGACACATCCTTCTGACACCACTTCTTGGGCCTCACCAGCCTCACGCTATGGACAGTCTCAGACAATAGCTCAGCTCTGCTTTTGTGCTTCCCATTGTGCTACAGTTGTGTCTAGAAACCGCACCTGTGATCTTGAATGTGTTTATTGTAAGAAGAAACCCTTGTTCTGCAGAGCTCGTAGTCTAAAGAGATGAGACAGATGACAGGTGGAAATGAAAGGGAGGCACCAGCAGGCTCTGTGACTTACTTGACCTCATGTGACAGTTGTGAGGTCCCACATGCAGGGTGTGTGACAAAGCTGGGGCAATGATCCAGCTGTCTGGGTCCTCAGTGCTTTGGCACAGCTTCTAGACCAGTCAGTCTCCTGAAGTATCAGGTAGTGAGACCTTACAAAGGGTCTAACAGGGCAGTGTGGCTTTAAATCAAAACAATGCAACTGTTTATCAGCCCAGGAAAAATTATAAGGAATAAGTGTATAATCTGTAGAGCCTTTATATCTGAAATGGGATTGCTAGGGATTTATAGTGGCTTTTTTTCAAGGGCAGTTGTCATTGAGAAAATGTGGAAGTACCAAAAGTGATGCATCTACTTCTGTAAAGTACAAGATCATTCCCAGAGGGAGTGGTTTCTGGGAAGACAGCAGTAAAGTTCCAGAAAGATGGAAGCAATGAAATAGCCTGTCTGGGGATCAGCCATGCTGCTCCTGCTAATTCTTAGGGTCTCAGCAAGAAAGGTTTTTGACCAAAGCAGGAAATGATCAAGTTAACATTCTCTTTAGGTTTCTAACTCTGTACCCAGCTGTGCAGGGCAAGCACAGGAGTGAACAAGCATAGCTGGGAAAGTTAAAATCCACAAAAAGATGGAACAACTTTTTTTTAGAAGGGAAAGCCTGAGGAGACTTCTGTTTTCATCAGCTTTCCCTTTGCCTGGCTTACATACAAGCCTCATAGACTTGGGTGTATGAGACTTTGTGTAATATCAAGCATACGCTTCAGATACTGTGTTATTTCTATTCACCTTGGTTCCTATCCCTAGAGACATGCCTGGAGATCATCTGCTGAGAAGTTTAATTTACAAAAACACTTTTTTGCAATGCTAACAAAGACATAGCCAGTACCTGGTGAGGAATTGTGAGTTAAACTACTAGGGTATTTATTCCTTTGTTGTTAGCATGTTAGGGAAAAGGGTAGTATGGCAAGGAAATGTAAGAAAGTTGGCCAGAGAGAACTGCAATATTGCTTTGGATACTGTTTTTCTGGCAGTGTTTTGTTAGTGTGCCAATATACAATACCTATCTTAAATCTGGTTACAAGGCATTTTCTTACCATCCCATTGATTTGCTATGCTATAAACTAGATCTAATATCAAACTAAGCATTTGCAAACAGCTACTTATCAGAGGCTGTGCTAAGGGCAGCTGGTACAAGGCAACTCAGGATTTAAGGTACCTTGATGCTGCAGCAAGAGGGGATGTGCCTGGTGCAAGCTGCAAGGATGCACTCTTGTGGCAAAGGGGTGCTGTACAGGGAAAAGGTGGAGTTGAAATCACCTTCTGTTTATTAGGAAATAGAAGACTTTAACACTCAAATAACATTATCAGCTACACTAGGGAATTTTCATTGCAGCATCAGTATGTTGTATCAGTTCTCATTATTTTTTCTCTGCTGCAGGGTGCATTTGTATTTCTGTTTTTCTGAACTTCTTCTGAGTAGGTGCTATTCAGCATGCCTCAGTGTTTGCTCCCCTGGGCACATATTCATAGCTGCCTCCCAGCCAACTGTTTCTCTGACTTAGAGGAGAGGGGCTGTCAAAGGGCAGAAGCTGGGGGAGCCGCAGCCAGCTGTCTCCCTGAGGAGTGCCACCTGCTTTGGTGAGCCTTGCTCCCACGAAACCCTGTCCCTGCTGCCTTTGCTCTGCAGACAGTAGAAACACCACAGCTGAGGCAATGCAGGATTGTCTCCCACTCCTACCTTAAAACACTTCCAAGGTTAATTGGGGAGAGTGCCAGGAGAGGATGGCACGGGATGGCTGGTGGCTGTGAAGTGTTAATGTTAACCACAGAGCAGCCACATTAGAGCCGTGGGAGGGGTTGTGTGTGTGTGCAAAACCCAATGACTAAGCACTAGCCAAGAGGAACCACAGGTTGATTGAGGTGAACTGCTGAAAGACTGAGCCTGTTTTAAAGGTGTTTAGGTACCTGCTGATATGGATGAAGTTTTGAACTTCCCCAGAGAACCTACCTGGAGGCTATTTTCAGTCTTTCCTCTTGGTCTTTGTTCCTTCTCTTTAGCTCACAGCTGATCATGTGCTTTTTTCTCTCCCACTGGTTACCTAACTTGTGTGTTCAGAGAGGGTTTTTTTAACTGTTTGATAGTGTGTGACTGAAAAGTCTTTAGCATGAGTCTCCCATGTCCATCTCTGTCATTTAGGGGCCCTGTTTCTACAAATAGATGTGTCTTGCAAGAGTTTCCCTGTGGAGGAAGCTGGGGAAATTTGCAGACTGTTTATGTAAGGTAATACTGACAAAACCCACTGGAAATGGGATGTAGTTATGTCATTAATAGGGTGTTTTCCAAATATTTCTTGCCATGTTCTGCAGAAGAAATCGTAGTCAATCAGCAGCTAAATCAGTAATGCAAAAGGTTAATATCAAACAAAAGTGAAGAGCATTGCAGCAGTCTGCCAAGCAGTTGGCTCCATTCTGAGTGTGACAGATGGATCCCAGGTACCAAAGCGAACATCGGATGTACAGAGGAAACCACAGTCTGTAACACTGCCTTACTTCTCATATCATCTCTGAAGATGAGTGACTCTGCCTGCTTTCCAAGAGACCCAAAGCTACCCTGACAAAGTTAGAGTAGGACTTTGCAGGACCTGTGGTCAGGAAGCATCATCCCAAAGTGTCAGATGGGTTAAGAATGATCCAATGCAGCCAGTGCAAAGCAGGGAGCTTCCAGGGTTGTTGGACTTGTTCCCGCATGGAGCTGGGGACCTTCTCACCTGTGTGGCCCCCAGAGTTCATGTGCATAACTGAGTGAGAGTGAGTGCAAGGGTCTGGGACTAACACTGAGGCCGTTTGGATCTCTGTGGATTGATAAAGGGCCCAGATGGAGCACAAAGCCACAGGACGCTGTGTGAGTAACTGAAGTAGGTGTTATTGAAGATTCCAGTTTAACAGATAAAGTGGATTATTCCTATAAAGTCCTTCTTAATTTGATCATTTAAGATACTAACATATACAAGATAGGAACATAGGGTTGATCAGGACAGATTTGAACAGTTACCAGTATTCCTAGTTGAAAATGGAAGAATGAAATTAATGGAATATTAAAAGGGGAAAGAAGTCATGGATAAATGTTGAGCAACACTGCTTCTCCAAACTGAGTTTTTCCCCTGTGAAAATGTGGCCGTTTAATAAAATGGAATAGACCACCTTCGGAACATTAATGTGAGCATACTTTCCTTTTACTCCAAATTGTAACCACTGTCAACGCATCTGCACTGAAAACTGTACATCAAACCATCTGTGCTACACTCAGATGGTAAATCTCCATCACAACTCTGTCTGGCTACCATACAGAATTAATTCCCTGGTCAACTTCAGTCTGAGCCAAAGGAAATACTGGCAAATAGGTGAAGGCTTTATGAACCTCAGAAGAATAGATTTCTAGGTGCTTTTTCAGAATGCAAAGTATGTTGTGGATTCTCAAGTAGAGTAAAATTATCAGAAACCTTTAATCCCATACTGGAAATACCATGTGGTTTTCCCAAGATGTTGAATAGTAAAATTAGTGTGACTTAAATTAATAGGAACAGTGGTCTAGAAATAGAACTCTTTGCTTGAACTTAATAGTTCAGTTTAATTCAAGCAGTATTTTCTGAACTTGCATATCAGCTCGGTAGGAGAAGAAAATAACCATGGCAACATAGAAGGAATTATCTTTGAATGTCCAGGATTCTGATCTCTCTGGATGAATACTGATCCATAGTAGCTGCAGTGATATCATAAGAATGCTCCAGGTTTACCTGATTGTCACTGGCTTCCTATGTGGAGATACCTGCCAAAGAGCGTAGTGTCTGCACAGCCTTCTGAGAACCAGCCATGATGTCTTACGAATATTAAGAATTATTTTCTCCCCTTCTGGCCCAAAAGATTTGCAGACATTATTTCCTTTTTGTATTCAAGTTTTACAGATTTTCAGAAAATTTCAGATTTCCAGAGCAAACGAGATTTGGAGAGCAAAAATATCCCTTTAATTAACCAGCTGGATCGCTCTCCATCCCTGTCTCCCGTGCAATGGGTCTGGCCCCTCCCGTGCTTCCAAGGCCAGCGCCGGCCCCGCGGGAGCTGCCGAGGGGCTGCGGGCAGCAGGTCACGGCTCCTGATGTGCTTCCAAACGTGTTCCTCTCTCGCCATCTTCTGGTCAGCTCTTTGGCATTGACTAGGCGTGCGTTTGAGTTCCTGCTGCACACAGAAAGTGATTCAACATGATAAAATGTCCTTCTTTGGTGGAGGTATTACTATGCTCTTTCCCGCTTGTTCCTAGATTATGAAGAACGACGTGGATGGCATTTTTCTAAGTGTGTGAAGAAAGCTGCTTGTATTAAACATCAAGTCTGCTCACAGGCATAAAAGTCACATAAAATACTGTGAGCTCCATCCCCATATATAGGAGCTCTACATGTCCTGGCTGGTGTTTCTTAAGGCACCTCTTTTGTAAAACGTGACAAATACAAGCACCGAGGAGTTTACCGAGGTCACTGCTCTGTAATTGCTCACACTGGAGGCTATGGAGCTTCCTGTGCCTCAGCTCTCAGGTGCAACCTCTTGGATCAGATCAGTGTCTAGAGGAGCAGCTCGAGCTGCTGGAGCAGAAAAGCTGAAAGCAGGTGCCTCTCTTTGGAGGGTGCAGATCTTATCTTTGGGGACTGAAGCCCACAACTGGTTAAACCAACAGAAGTAAAACTAAAGATTTCTAGATAATAGAGCTAATTATCAATTACTAGGGGAAAAAATCCAAAATTTCTGGCTTTACTGCCTTGAAAGCGACATACTTTTTTTCCATCCTAAAAAGAGTAACATGTTACTCAGCTTGTGTTTCTAAAAATGTAAGTACTAGGCAGAAGTTGATCACTGACTTCTTATGCTCATTTAACCAGTGTAGCCATATATAATTTAATCAATAGAGATGAAATTGTGTTTCTTCAGCTGATTTTGAAATTGGCAGAGACAGGGATAGGCTGATGACTTGTGCTCTTTTGTTATAGAAAGAGACTATATTTTCTGCAGCTAACTAGGCATAGTAAATTTGAAATACATTCACTTTTTTCAAAAAGTCAAAGGAGTTCTTGGTCCTGCACATCCCCCTGCTGGCTGTTTTAAGTGGATTATAATCGCATTTTCCTGGGGCTTTTTTTAGTGTTTTCCTCTTCTGTGTTGTGTGTGAAAAGCCCACACAAACAACAGGGAAAACTGACTGACAGCCTTGGGGAAACAGTGAAACTCTGCAAAATGCTGCCAGGCACACAGAAACTAACACAGCAAACTAACCGAAACAACAGGGAACAAGCAATTACTTTTAGTCACTATATGTTGCAATAGGAGCCTAAAGGATTCTGACAGATGTGGGATTTTTGAAGCAAGATGGTATCCTCAACACAGATTATGCTGTACTTCTTGATGAAAGGTTGAGTGTAAATGCTGCTTCTCACTTAACCATGACTGATGTGGTCCACTGGAAGTTTTAAAACATCATAGGGTGATGCAGCCTCCAGAAGATCTTTCTTTGGAAGAGGCAGCTATCTTTGGCTCCCTTCCTGGGATGGGAACTCTAAGGTGGAGTTCTACAACTGAAGCAATGTAGAATTCACTGCCTCTGGGCATACCACCCTTTCCAAGTGGGCCTAGTGCTTCTCATGAGCCAAAGCCTTTGTAAACAACTTCCAAAGGGATTTTAAACCAAACCAACTAACAAAAGGTGGTACCAGGGCCAGCAGGAATGGTGGAGGGTTAAGGTGGCCAGAGGCAGAGCCAGTCTGGAAAGCTCAGTGCTATATCCCTGTCACAGCTGCTCCCCTGCAGCTGTACCTGGCACATTCAGGAGCACCCTGTCCAGGGGCATTGGGGTCTGGGGCTGGGTGACCCTCCTTACCTGACAAAGGCAGAGAGGAGACCTAGGACCTGAATTTTCTTATGCAGGTGCCATCCTGGTATCCTGGTATGAAGAAAACTTCAGAAACCCAGCTTCAGGTTATGTATTCTCAGCTAAATCCCATCTGAGCTGTGTGAGCTGCAAAAATGAAAATAGAAATTCAGACAGATGGGAACCCCTCAAAAAATGTATGCTATTTTGTTTCCTAAAAGGATTTTGACAAGTTATTTAAAGCTATGCAGCCTACTACCTATCTCTGCTTGGTCTTTGAGACACAATTCAAAATAAACTCATTAAAGGTTTGTGTTTCAGCAGGGGAAATGCAGAGTGGCCTTTTTGCATTTCTAATGGCAACATCAGCAGCGGATAGCAACAAACAGCTGAAAAGCTCTGTTTAGGTCACTTCGTAGCCCCCATAATGGGCTATATGCATGTGATGACTATTTCTAAGTGTGAAAAAATACCTCTTTGTAGCTCCTCTAGGGCATATGCAGCACCCAGCCTTAGTGCTTGGTATGAAGCTGCCTGCAGTGAACCTTGAGAGGAGACTGGGCAGTTGCATTTCACACTGGGAAGTTCTCATGGAATGCTGCAGGCATCAGGAAGAAGTAATTGCTTCTGCATGGGTATCTGCAGCTGCTAAAAAACCTTTATCTCCAGAATGTGGCAAGTGCATGAAATAGAAGTATGTGATTGAAGAAAGAGATTTGTGGATGAGTAAGTCTGAAGTTCAAGCATTTGCCACATAGAAGGTTAACAAAACTGTTAAAAGGCTTTTGCGGTTTTAGTTTTTAATTGGAGCCAACAACAAAATCTCCAAGCCCCCTAATAAATATGTGCAGGCTTGTCTTCCCCATAGTCCTTCCCTGAAGCAGGGCAGGGAGAGGCTGACCTGAGAGATTTGTTTCTTCTGGACCTGCAGTAAAATTAGGCATTTAGAGAGATTTTCTGTGGCTCCTGAGAATGCTTCTAATCTATCCCAGAGAGCAGGGCAGGAACCTGATGACTGTACCTACAGCCACACCTTTACACAAGAATTCCATTCTCAGCTGCCCTGGGAGCTGCTGCCGTGGGAGCTGCACAGCTGTTGGCACCTGCAGCACAGGGAGTGGAGGCAATGGTACCAACAAGGAACAGCAAGACTGGAGCCCCAGTTTGTCTTCAGTGTTGGCCTGCAGCTTGGCATGGTGGTGAAATGTGCCCTTTTGATCACGCTGCTGAGGCTATTCTGGGAGAGAGTGTTCTGGCTGCTGCTGAATTGGAGTCAGAGCTCCCTGTTTTGGCTCCTGTTCTGCCGTCCCTTACAGTACGTCCTACTCTGCCAATGTAACTGCACAGACAGTCACTCCCTAACCTAGTTCTGTCAGAATGATGCAGGTTAGATTAGGTATTTTTTTAATATGGGAAAAGTAGCCTCAAGGCCAGGTTCCCTTGCTCAACTTCTATTACAATAATAGCATGCGACATTCATATTATGTTCTGCTCAAGTGTGTGTGATCAGCTTGTGATTGGACTTAATGCCTCTGTAAATAAAAGAAACACAGAACAAAAAGCATGATAGTCCCTCAGAAATCTGGCTGATTCCTGGAAGAGTTAACTCATTTAGAAACCTTTTAGTGGGCCATATTGATTACATGGATGTGTTCAGAGCAGCTGTGGATATTTGCAGTAACAATGAACTGAAACAGTTTATCAGCACATCAATTATTTTACTGGTATAAAAAGGAGCTTTAATTGGACTAATGATGATGGGCTCAATCTTATGTTGAAGCTATCTGGCTATCACAAAATTATCTCTCAATGAGCTCATCTGTTTTGCAAGGAAGAAGCTCATAATCTCATAGGATGGAAGATGTTCTGGCTATTTATAGTCACTGATTTTATTTGTAGGGAATATCATGACTTCACAAGTGCAGTGGCACTAATCTCCCTGGTAAAGCATTTTTCCTAATCTAAAGGGAGCTGTTTGCTACAAAGCCAGCCATGTACTTAAAAGGGCCATTGAACCAATTTGCAACACTGGCTCTCATTTGCCTGTAAAAGCAGCAGGTGAATCAGTGTGTCCTGAATGCACAGCAGCCCAGAGCCAGGCTGCTCTCTGAAAATGAGACAGTGAGACACAGAAGAAGATATTCCTACCCAAAATGGCTGAACTGCCGAGATGAATTGGGCAACAGCACATGAGCAGCTGAGAATGTGCTGCAACCTTCTGGCTGCTGGGGGTCTGCGGGGCTGGGTTTAGGCACTCTCAATTAAAGAGCAGGCTGCTGTTCTTATGCCAAGGAAAAGAGAGAGTTTCCTTTTTCTCAGGTATTTCCTACCCTGTTCCAAACTAGCTAGTCTGGGCTAGCTTTTAGCACTAAGTCATATGGAATTACTTTTGACACCTGCTCCCAAGGGTTGAAAATACCTTTCTGGTTATGTTTGCAGAGATCACTGAGGACCATGGAGATAGCTGGAGTATATCTCCAAGAGATCACACATGTTCTCAACTGAGCCAAATGGAGAATGATTTAATCAGAAAGCAGTGGGGGAGTGGCGTTTCTGCAGAATTCAGGGCTGAGAGGAGCAGCAAACCAGCAGAGTTCACTGCTGGGATGGAGGAAGGAGATTGAGGGGCTGCGACCTGCTCAGACCAGGGTTTGGTTAACAATTCCACAGCTCGAGTCTTCAACAGGATGTGGAGCCAACCCCAGGACAGGTTGTGGGTGTAGGAAACCATGTCAGGGCTCTGAGGGCTCTGAAGGGAGGGAGTGTGGGTTCACAGCACCTGCTACTTTCTACCAGGCACTTCATTTCTTGCACTGCTGCTGCAGTATCCCTCTGCTATCAGCAAGCTCCTGGGCTGCAGCTGTGCCTGAAAGAATAGTGCAGCCCCAAGTCTGAATTTATTTTTTCTCCTTGAAATCTGCAGAAATAGAGTGTACTTCACTCACTTTCTGCATGGTCTGCTGAGGCCTGTCCTTCCTGGTTGTGGGCTCAATGATTCCACAAAGATGAGCAGATTTGTACACAAGGTACGTACAGGATAAACTAGGACCATGTCAGTGGAAAAGGCCAGATGTGTGTTCCTTTAAATCATAATCCTTCATGTAATATCACACTTAGTTGTCATAGAAACCATGGCATCACTAAGACTTGAAGCTCTTGATCCAGCAAAACAGTTGAGCATTTGCTTTTAATATAAAGTATGTGCTTAAATTCCAAGTATTTCTATGGCATTGCTTGTATGCCTAGAACAAAGCCTACACTTTATTTTTTTTTCTGTGTGAAAGTGATGTGGCCTAGTAAAACCTCCTGGTTGCTTTAGTTAAGCCCAAACAGTATACATGTTTCACAATCAGAAAAATTACTAGCACAGGAATGGTCTAAAGAGAGTCCAAACAGAACTTTTTAAGATATGTTGGCAATTGAATGCTTGATTAGATCACATCACTGTCACTGCTTCTGCAACCTGAAAAAGCATTAGAATAACGCTTTTCACAATTTCTTCCAGTACTTAGGACACTGGACAACACTCAATTCTATTGGCTGTATGAGGAGAGTATTTTTTTTCAATTACTCTAGAAAATATAGACGTTTGATCATAATTTCTAACAGAAACATTCATGCTCCCGAATTAAATAACCTATTTAATGTAGGTGCTCATGCGGCATTTTGTATTTTTCTTTGAAAACACAGTTTCTGATTTAAGTGTTTAACATTTTCTGTTTTAATTTTAAGGTACGTTTTAGCATTCAAAATGCTGAGGAAAGTATGAAAGTATCCCATTTGTCTTCCAGAAAACAAGAAAAAAATGGTGACAAATTAAGAAAATGCTACATATGTTTTAAGTTTGAAGTTCTGGGGGGTTTAAAATATCTTGTAGCTCGGTCTTTGAACAGGTGTCCATGTTGTATATTCAATTCTGTTGCAAATGCATTTGAAAGATGACACGTGATATTTCACTCATTTACATTAACTGCAGCATTTTTTCCCCAAATCATGCTACAAACAAAATGCTCAGGGTACCTTTTCAGTGACTAAATGACTGCAGACAGGGCCTCATTCAGGGCTTGCTGGGCTCAATGGGCAGATTTCCACTGGATCTCAGTGGTTTTTTTATCAGAATTAGGTGGTTTAGTCTATATATGCCTGGTTTATAATTCATATTTGGTCTCATGATAGGTGTGGGTTAATGCTTTGACCAATTTCAGCAGTTGATAACTGGGCCTACCCACATCTGTTACAGCTGTTCTGTAAAGTTATACATTTGCATTCGTGCCAAGGAAACCTATTCTGTAGAACTTCAATAGGTTGAGGTGATAGCAACTCCACAGTAAATTCAGTGCATTTTTAATGCTTTCTGTCAGCAGAAAAAAAGTGCAGCAATATCCCAAAGGCATCAGCTTTTGTGGAAATTAAAGCAGAAGGTTAATAAAGGTGGCTGAGTCACAACTCTCTTCCAATTCAGGGAATGTTTGTGGACAAATCTTCCTGCTATTTACTGAGCTCCACCAGCTGGTATATGACTGTGTGTTTCTAAACGCCCTTCTTGTGAAAAGTTAAAATTTTGTGAATGGAACAAGGGTTTAAAAATGTTCCTGACTAATCTCCTTGCCTGGAGAAGAAGGTATCAGCATTTGTACAACTGCAAAGATAAATTGGTGAGTGCGCTGTTGATTTTGCTGATTTCAGAGTACCTGGACAAAAAGAATCTCATCCATAAAAACGTTTTATGAAATAGCCTGATTGACACAAAAAATGAATAAGAATTTGTGGTCAGCCATATTCACCAGCAGACACTCAAAGGGATAGTACCCAAGATTAGTTTTTAATAATACTGTATAAATGTAATTCATTTAAGCTGAGAACAAGAGAGAAAAAGGGGACAGTAAGCTACTTTTCTCTTTTATGCTTACAGGGCTTAAGTGCAGTTTTTACACAGCTCCTCTGAATCTAAAAATTCGTAATGTTCCAGTGTGTTCCCTGTAGCTCATCGGAGGTGATGGACAAAATGCGGCTGACTGTCCTCAATGCTGGGAATCAACTTCCGAGCACAGAAAAACGCTAATGTCCTCTGTAATCGGTCTCTCTTTCTTTTATCTTCATGGCTGTCGGCATTGCAGGGGCTTTTTTCTCCTCCCGAGCACGGGAAATCCCCGGCCGTGTCCGGGATTGTCCCGCGGTGTCCGTGAGGGGAGCGCCGCGCGGGCGGGAAGGGGCCCCGCCAGGGGGCGCCGTGCGAGCGCCGCGGGGCTGCTGTGGGGAAGGCCCGGGACACCGGGACACAGGGACACCGGGATATCGGGACATCGGGACATTGGGACACCGGGACATCGGGACATTGGGACACCGGGACACTGGGACACCGGGACATTGGGACAACGGGACACCGGGGCATCGGGACAACGGGACACCGGNGGGACACCGGGACATTGGGACATCGGGACATTGGGACACCGGGACATTGGGACATCGGGACATCGGGACACCGGGACACCGGGACATTGGGACAACGGGACATCGGGACTCTGGGACTCCGGGACACCGGGTCATCGGGGCACCGGGATATCGGGACACTGGGACATCGGGATGGGGTAGCTCCCTGGGCACACCCGGCACACCGGGACAGGGCAGCTCTTCGTCACACCCAGAACACGTGGCAGTCCTGAATCCCCAGCGCTGCCCCTCACGCTGCCTTCTCCAGCCCACCTCGCCACTGTACGACCACAGCCTTTTCCCTTGGCCTTCCCCACTGTGCTCACCTTGGGCCACCCGTGGCCCAGTTTGGTGGCCACTCTTGGCAGCTCTTCTGCACTATGGCATTGCTTCCTCAGGGATTTCTAGGGTCTCTTATGCCACTGTGGCAGGAAGCTTTGGACCAACATTCAGGCTACATTTTCCACTTTCTGACTTAATTTAACTTTTCTTGCTTCTTCTCTGTATCAGTACTAAATAATCCCTTACATAGCGCTCTCAGCCCACAGATTTGGGGAGCCAGAACATAAATGCAGGCCTGTGCAACTACCTGTTCTATTGGTTACATATTCAACCATGTACTAATGAAGGCAGGGGATGATAAAGGTCCTCTAACTCCTTCCCTCCAACCCTGTTCCTCTCCTCCTGTCCCTGTGGGAAGATAGTGTATCCCTATTTGACTATTCCCTAGTTAACACTGTTTATATGAGACTGGTTCTTCAAGCCAGATAAATCTTCCGGATTTCTCTCAGCCAGATAGGGGACAAGTTAAGACTCTTGCCTAGGAAAAAAATCACCTTGGTGAGTACATTGCCATACTACATTCTTGCAGGTGTCACACAGATGTTGTTCTGAGGTTGCTCAGTGTTATGCCTGGAGCTAAAGCGAGTGCAAGCCAGGGCTAGGATTGGGATGTGTAAAGGAGTGGCCTAATGGACATTGGCTGCATGAGAGAATCTAGCTCTAGTCCTATTAAGTCTCACATTAGAAATCTGTCCTCCATGACCCACACTCTGCTGTGATTTTTGATAATTTTCTGCCAAGATCACAGTTGCAGTGTTCCAGGTAAAGAACACAATAGAATGTACCAGGCAGGGTAGATTCTGAAACCAGCCACAGCATCTGTTCTGCCTCCCCTAGCCAAAACAGGTGGTGAATGTGGGTGGAAATATGGAGAATCCTATGGAAAGTAGGTGTGGAGGCATGGGGTGGAACTGGGTAGGGGTGGGGAGGGGGGGATTATAGAATGAGCCCAAGTGAGATACAGTGTGATGGTGATATAAAAATGCAATCTGTAGGAGAGCAGGAATCACTAGGTTTGTGGCTTTAAAGATCAAGGAATTGATTTTTTTAAATTGATTTTTCTGCACCTCTTGGAATTATTTTCTCATCTTCATTGCTATTCAAAATGTCTCTCTATGTCATCTGATAATTTCCTCAATTACAGTCTCTTCTAAATCACAGTGAAAGTCTTGATCTCAACTCTAACACAGCACTACCATGATCCATTTTAAAAACATTAAATACCTTTTCCTGCTCAGTAATTTGCTATTTTTATTCCTTATTCACAATTCTTAAGCCAGTTCTCAAATTATGTGGGTGCTGTATGTCAAAAGAGATGTGAATTAGTTATATTCAGACTTCTGTGATTCAGTCTTCCAAATGTTTGTTTAAAGCCAAGTATGTTGGTTCTGTTACTTTCCTTTTAGTCACTGATGTTGTAAGTCTATAGGAAGTTCCCTTCCTTATAAACTCCAGGGCTTGTGAATTTGTTATCCTTCATCTGTTTCAGCATCTTTTTGTGCTTAGAATTTGTTTCTAGCAGGAAAAGAGTCAGATTTACAGAAAGTAATTGCCATGATCCTTCTATTCTGAGGTTTGGTCTTGCATTTGATTCTGAGACTGCTGCTTTCTGTGACTTTTTCTCAGTCATTCTGAGGAAAGATGACTTCACCTTTATAATGGAAAAAAAATCTTATATTTTCTGTCCTTCTTTCACCCATAAAGGTACATTGGTTAGCTTTTAAGATGTACTTCACTACTTTTCTTTTTTTTTTTTTTTTTCCTACAGTGTTATAGCTACCAAACTCATTTGATAATTAAAATTCAGCAGGTGCAGACTATGTAAAAAATCTCATACTGGGGCTTGGTAGATCTTGACTTGTGGCCTGTGGACACTTGTGGTTTCCAAATCAGCAAATGATTGAACACCACTGGTTTAGCTCCCCAGTCTGACTTTCCCCACATACAAAGTGAGGCTGCATCCTGGGCCTGGTTTGGTGTGACACTGGTAAGGTCAGTGTTTGTGCAGCACTTGAGTCTGTTGAGGGTTTGAACAGGGACAATACTGTCACAGGCACAACTTTGTTCCCCAAAATCTAAACTTATCTACAAAAAGAGATAAAAGTAAATGAGAAGCTGTGGATGGTTGGGTTGCTGACACGCATTTGATCTGTCTTTTCCGTGCTAAGTGATGTAGTTTCAGGATCTGAAACAATAACTCTGACCTGCCCAGTTCACCTCAGTGTCTGTCAACTCAGATGCCCTGTGCTGATATTTTAAATATAGACAAAGTTAACTATTGCACTGACTATCAAAACAAGAAATCAAAAGCAGGATGAAGGAGCTGAGTATTCAGCTGTGGCTATACCTGCATCTCAGCCCCGGGAGCACTTGGCCTGGGGATCTGCCCATTCCCTTGCCTCCCACTCCAGGCAGAAATGTATTTAGCAGGACTGAGCCTGGCATCTGACCTCTGTTCCTGAACATCCCTTTAAAGCATCTGTGATGGCAAGGGAAGATAAGCTTGCTGAGCCCTGTAAGGCTTATGAGTCTGTGGATCCCAAGGAAAGGGTGCAAATCCTGGGGAGTCCAGGGAAGGTGTATTTCTCTACTCTGAACAGTTCCATGCAACTGCCTCTTCCCTCACCCAGCTGGGTTTGGAAAAATGATACCACACTTTCCTCTTTTCTCTAGCTTGTTCATTTATTTTATTGAATGGAATGCCTCAGATATGGGTGCATGGCTCATTATTTCTTTCAGAGATGTGTTTTTTATCTGTTTTCAGGAAACTGTGTGAGCCGTTAAGGATAGTACTAGATGAATTCCCTCACTGTATTTACAAGGAGTTTGGTTTCTGATGTGTTTGTACAGTGGATTTTAATCCCCATCTGCAGCATTGCAAGACTGTGATTAGCATGGCTTGGCTTTCCTATGGCACCTTTCTTCTAATAAATTAACTCCCACAACTTTCATATAGAACAAAACCACGTCATTGACCTTGCTTTGCAGACACTATCCAGCTTTTGACAGTTCAGAAATACACATTGTTCAGCCATAGATATAAGTACAGCCAGAACTACAAAGCCACAAACAGTAATGCAATCTCCACCAACAGGTTAATGCTGTTTCCTGTGTAGGATTACAAACACTCCTCAGTGGATGAGCCAAAGCACTCCAAAGAAGGGACCTATTTGACTTAATTGCTGACAGCCATAGGGATGGATTCAAAAGAACTGGAGTTGAAAACTACTCTGACCATCCTGGGTAAAATAGTTCAACTGGGTTTATTTTAATGTTAGATTCATGGCCATGGTACTTGAGTGCCTGCAGACATCTCCTTGACACCTGTTCCTGAACATCTGGGTGACAGTATTCCTCTGTCCCAAGCTGCTCTAGGATAGGTTGGTTTTGTAATGCCATTCCTTAATGTTAAAGCCTTTAAAAGTGAAATTGGTGTCTGAGGGACTAATCAATCCCTCACCCACTGCACACAATGCCTCTTGAAACCAGCCATTTTATCAGCTTTCATGCACTGATGTATTTTTCTCAATGCTTTGAAGGTGACTTCATTATTGAAGCAGTGACACTGGTGCTGTGAGCTCAGAATGATGTGAAAGCCTGGCTTTGGCAAGCAGCACAGCTGGACTTGTATCTTGGTAAAGGAGGATCCCCTTGACTCTTTCTGCCTTTGCCCAAGGTTTCAGGTAGGGTCCCTGTCTTACCCTTCTCTTTATGGGTGTCAGGTATTATTTGTCTTTTCTAGTCTCAGGTTCTGCTGCTACCTGTGAAAAAGTTCAAGTGTCTATTCTACCCTGGAATCAGCTATTATCAAACTGCATCATCCATCAGCAAAATCAATTTACACTTCCTTCTGTCTCATTAACTTTATTCTTTACTTTCTCTGTCTGCTGAGGTTCAGGGTTGCAAAAGATCTGGGCCTTCCCTACTCCTAAAATGGCAGTTCCTTTTTGGTGCCTCACATTTCTTTTGGGAAAGTGACATCAGAATTAAACAGAAAGACCCTTTCTAAGAGCTAGGCTGTAAATGAGAGAAGTGAGGTCAAAACACCAAAACTATAAACTACTCTCAGAGAAACAAATCAATCCTCTGCTACGCACACAAGTGAATGTACAGGAGCTTCATTCAGGGGTAAAGTTGGAAATACAGCAGACCTGGCAAAGGCATTCAGAGGAAGAAAATTACTAATATAAACTGAAATTCATCTGTGCTCTGGAATGTCCTTTCTTTAAGCCCCAGACAGCTATTGCTTTCATCAAAGCCCATTCATTCTGTATTTTACTTCATTTCCTTCTTAATGGCTCATCCTGAGCTCATCTTTCCTTCAGTTCTCTTTGCCCCTTGCTGCTGCCCTTCTGTGTTGCTGGGGACATGCCTATCTGATATGTTGGAAACAGGGCTGGTAAATGCTAGGGGGAAAGACAACTTTGGTCTAAACTGTTTGTTTCCTTGTTCTACCCAAGAATGCAATGAGGAATCTGCTGGGCTTTTTCTGAGCATTTCAATTGAAGACTCATACAAAATTTCCTATATTTAAATGAAAAGGAGGAAAAAAGAAACAAAGAAGGTTAGGAAAGTACGTTATCTTCAAAACAGGGATTTGGCCTAAGTTCAGCCCCAGGAGAGGTAATCTAGCTGTATGAGAGAGAGAGGTAATCATGATGTTGAAGATGTACATGCAGGGAGAACATTAGAAAAAAAATGGTGCTTACAAGCAATATAGATCAAGGGAAGTTAAGGGTAACTGTAACTACTGGAATCTGATAGAGTGCTCCTGAGGGGCTGTACCAAGATTCATTACATTTATTAACCTGAGATGTCAGGTCCTGCCCTGTGTACAATCATTTTGGTCTTTGGGAAACTCTGGGTTTTCCTGAATCATCTTATGACCAACATGAGATTCATGTCAAAGTCCCATGGCAAGTCCTGAAGAAAGAAACGAGAATGAGTCAGACACGTCAAACAGCTCTTTACACCTCTCAAGCAGCCTCTGAATTCCAGAAAACAAGACAGCCCCGGTGTGTTCTCAAGGTCTTATCACAGAAACTAATTCACAGCTTGCACAATGCTTACTAAATACTGAGAAGGGCAGGAGAATTCAGAGGAGTGGTGGCTGTGCAGCTGCATGTTGCTTCTTGAAGCCTGAAACAAAAAGACTGACTGAAGGAGCTGGGGAAAATTCTAGACGAGACTTAAATAATATATAGTTTGCAGAACACACTTGGCCAATTAAACGATTTGTTTGGCCTGCCAGGTGCTCAGGAGACAGTGTGGCATTTGGATTAGTGGGTGCCTGAGAGAGCTTCCCATGCCTTCCACCAGCTTGCCAGCTACTGCAGGCAAGGTGTCCTCCCAGCCAGCACATCCACACCTCTCAGCTGTGCAGCTGCCAAAAAAAGTGTGGTGTCACAGTCAGTGGAGAGGCAGAGGAGAGGGAAGGTAGATGAGAAGACAAGGAGGATGGAAGAGCAGAGGCAGGGATTGAGGCAGTTCTGATAAGGTGTGACAAAAGGTGCAGTTTGAACTTACTAAGCCTGCCCACCTAACTGCTGCAGTGAGGAGTTCCAGGCCAAAATCCTGTCGTACAGGGAAATTGGGCTGAGTCACCAAGTTCATTCCTCTGCTGTTTCATGCATCACACCATGCAACACCTGACAAAGTCTGCTTTGTTTGGTTTTGTCTCTGGGGTTCCCATAGGGAGGCTCTTCCAGGTCCTCCCTTTCTAATAGGTAGAGTCATTTTTCTGCTGCTTATTTATAGCTAGTTTGCCCTTATACTTAAATCTTGCCTTATCTCTCAAAGTTCTTTGCCCTGCCTGTTGATATATTGACACACAACAGTTACACCCAGTCTAGCTTCACTTTGCAGGCTGTACAGTCTAAGCAATAGTTCAGCCTGTCTAGGAGAGCTGAGTTGCACACACTGTATAATCAGAGTCTTTCAAATGATACCTAAAAAAACCTCTGGACTTTTTGGTATCTTTCATTCAGAGTATTTAACCAGTGTCAATCCTTCCTGAGTCCTTTTGTAGCAAAGCGTGTTCTTTGCAGCAATCTTTGCTTGAAGGATAGGAATTTCAAGCCCACAAATCAGTAAGACTTCCATATGCTTGGAGTTGGGCATGTGCATAACTGTTTTTCTGGATCAAGATTAGAGTTCTCACCACTTGACAAGATTCAGCTTGTGGTTTGTGAAGTACTGCCAGTTTGTCTGGAATTAAACATTTATATAAAATATCAATTAAAAAATAAAAGGCAATTCCCTGTTCCTGGTTTATGTGTGTACTGCATTAATTAATAGCTGGTTGGGAAACATGAAGGACACAGTGCAACAACATTGCTTGTATCACACTTCATGTCATATGAGAGCTGATCCATGTTCCCAAAGCACTGAAACTATCTATGTGCAAAACCAAGATGGGAAGGGGCAAATAAAGGTGCAGATATGGTTTTTCCAGTATTGGAAAGGGGCAGCACCTATTGATCTGTGAATGTAGCAACTATTCACTTTGCTTTCATGCATCGTGGTGCTTTTTCTGGGGATAAAATGTTGCACAAACAATTATAGGGGAGCTTAAATGGAGCAGTAACAATTTTTCTTGGCCTCTGTATTGCTGTTTTCCAGACTGCAGTGACCAACACCAGATTTTATTTGTATGGATGCGGCAGAAATTTCAGGACGGGAATTCCTGGCTTAAGTCGATTGACCCCTGAGGAGTACTGAAAGACTGACAGGACTCTGAAATGACAAGTGCGAACCCAAAGCTGCAGTTTTTTCTCAGCAAAACAGAAGTGCGGTGAGGAAGCAATACCGCGTGCCCTTCGCAGGGCTGAGCAGTGGGAGAGGAGGAGAAGCACGGGTGAGCGGTCACTGCGGTTCGGCAGCGGGGGCCGGAGGGCTGCCGGAAGGCAGTGCCCAGGCCGGGCTGGAGCGGGCGGGCAGCGCCCGCAGGTGCCGCGGGTCAGCTCAGCGGAGCCCGGCGGGGGCGGGCGGCGGCCCCGGGGGAGGAGC
>VZRO01004188.1:113666-160212 GCA_013397915.1 Daphoenositta chrysoptera | reverse complement strand
CCGGGAGTGTTTTGCGCGGAGCCCGGGGGAGGCGGCGGGCGGGCGCTTTACCGAGTGCGCCACACGGCCGCGGCCTGGGCGGGCCCGGCCTCCCCGCGGGGCAGCCCGGGGGCCGCGGGGACGGGAAAGTTGTCGGGGTCGCCGTCCTGGAGGGGTCACACAGGGCCCCCGCTCTGCTGCCGAAGGGCCGTTTTATCATAACGGTGCGTTCAAACTTGTCACGGGGTGCGAGCAGCCGTGTCCAGTCTGAGGGTCTGCTACCTGCCGAGGGCTTTGGAGATTCGCCTTTCTGTGGGGTTTTCTCCCCTTAAATTTGTTTGGCTTAAATTTTTTTAAATGAGTGGAAGAGAAACTGAATAAAACGTTCAGTGTTGTGGGACATGTAATAGTCTTATGTTGTTTTAGAAGTTTAGGCCTAAACTTGCCGAAGGATTTGAATATATTGGCATCTGTGACTCATGTACACGAAAGTGCTAGAGGTTCATTTTTGTAGGGTTGGTTGCAGTTTTAAGTGATTTTAAATGCCTTATCAAGATTCAACTGAACAGTGATGTATTGAAAAACTTTGGGTGAAAATAGCACGTTTGGGTTTAAGGAAGATAAATTCTATGGTTTGGTTTTTTTTTTGTATTTATATGAAGGTTTCAAGCATCATGGTGGTAGAAACTTTCATATAAGTGTGAATATTTCAGTACTGAAAGATGGAAACATGTATGCAAACCAGGCAAGTCTAATAATAATCATGACCAGATTCTCACTTGCCTTAAAGTAACTTTATTAAATTAAAAGAGAGTTGTTAAGTGGATCTTTCCGTTTTCACAGTTAACTGCCATGAAAAGTCGCTTCTGTGGTCATGGGACAGGTGTTTGTTTTACTGGATACTTTTAAGACATAAGATGCTGGGGTTATATGGTAAAATAAACAAGATGCTTTGGTGTTCTTGTTCCCAGACATGACCCATCAGATGATGGATTGTGTGACTTCCTATAAATATTTTTCATTCAGTAGAGGGCATTCCATTGCAGAGAAGTTTGGCTTTCTGTTTCCATACAACATGATGTATTTCGTAAGGCTTGCTCTAAACAATAAAATGAAAGGTCTGATGATTGTGCATCCTCAGCTGCCAGTTGAATTTGATGGGTTATTTCTTCTTTGTTAAGTCACAGCTAACAGGTAAGCCAGCAGTAAGACCTGAAGTTGTTGTGCCCAGAATTTGTGCTGTGGTGTTTATCTACTTCTGAGACTGCTTTCATTGTAACTACTTTCAATAGTAATTCTTATTGCGAAGAAATACGCCCACTTAGCTGTAGGCCTTTGGTTGAGGTGTGTCTGAGCGAGCAAGAAACCGTTTAGGTCACTGTTGTCGTATTTGTGTGGATGAGGAAACAGTGTCTGCAATCTGCTGTTACAGTCTCTTGCCCCAAAGGTCGGGAGATCTTTCACATGCCATTAGACTTGTGGCGTATGAACTTGCAAAAAGAACAGGAAAAGTGCTCTTTGAAACTTCAGAGCTGAGACTTCTGCTTTGAGGAAAGGCTGTGTCTGAGTTTCTTGAAACTTCTGTTTCACAGTTGTCTGTGAGCAGCTTGGTGCTTTCCAATGTTGACTAATTTTCAGCTCTTTGAGGCAGGTGGCTATTTTCCCCATCTGTTAAAAATAAATGGGATAGGGCAACCTGAGATATAGAGGTGGCTCCCTTGAAACAAATGGGCAGCAGGTGATAGAACCAAGAAATCTCATCTCTGGGCTTCTGTCCTAGTTCTTTGACGCGCATGTTAGAACTCTTAAGTGTCACAAAAGTGGGGGTCCTTTCTCTCCCCCTGCCCACTGAATGGAGTCTCTTGGCTCTAACTCCTAATTGCCTCCAGGTATTTTTGGGGGGTTTTGTGGGTACTGTAAACTAGAAAAGCCTAAGTCTTTACTGTGCCTCTTTGGCTCTGCAGGCACTGTGGGAACTAGAACTTTAAACAGTAGTAGTAGCATGCTGATGCCTTGAGTGGCTACCTAGAAGTAGAGACTAGACAGGAATAAGGAAATACAGGTAGGTATTTATTTGAAAGGCCTTCAAAGGTACACCCTGGGAGCCAAAGGCTACATCCAAAATAGACCCCAAGATGGACCCCGAGTCACGAGTTCTTCACGCTTTTATAGGTTTGGTTCATTTGCATATCAGCATAAATTCGCCAATTAAAACTTCAGTTATGATGTAATTTCTCACAGCTCACCTCCCTTCTAAGATGTTGGTTTACACATTTTTGGGCCCAGGACAGCCTTGGTGTTCTTGGAGAACAGGCCCAGAGAGACTTTGTTATGTCTAGTGCACAGAAGTTAACAGGCTACAGGAAACTTCAGAGTTACACACTAGGGAATATAGGATTTGAAAAATATAAAAGTTAAAACCTGAGGCATCAATACGAAGACTGCCAAGGCTATAAAGTTGTTGGAAAATACGTTTTCTTGGGGAGACTCTCTGCATCAGAAGCTGCTGTCTTAGTGCTCTGGATTTGCAGAGCAAATACGCAGCTTTAACTGTTTGCTTCTTCTAGACAGTTTAACCCCTACAATAGTGATCCAGACAGGGTATTTCCTTTACTCAGCAAAAGCATACAGTAGATTGTATCTGGATGCTCAAGAATCCTGTTAAGGGGGAAGAGTAAGCACAAAGCTCAATTGTCACTTCTTTTCTTTGCAGCTCTGTTAGCAGCCCTCAATATTTTATGTAAAATTACAGCTGTCTAGCAGTGTGTAGAGATGCTGCAGTTACTGGATGGAGAAATATCTGGTAGGGAAGGAAGCTTTCAGTAGCTAAAAAGAGGTCTGATAAGTACATTTGCTCTGATATTCCCAACAAATCTTCTTTTCTCTCCAGCCCAGAGAGAAGGCAGAGGGAAGAGGAAATATTCCTCTGGGTAGGTGAGGGAGAATGTATGCTTAGGAACTGTATAGGTCTGCACAGGTTTTCTAGACTAAAACTCACAGTTTGAGAAGTTTGCCACTGGCATTTCTCACTGAGATGATTTGCTGATTGTCTCTGTAGTATAAGTTTGTAGAACTATCAAAGTTCAGTATTGGCTATAGCATCTCAGGGATACTGTACCTGTGACACTGAACACTTCTTGAAATTAAAGCAAGATACATTTTACTTGATAGCTCTTCTGTTTATAGAGTGGCAGCCAAACTTGGTCCAAGTCTGTCCTTCACTATTTCTGGTAGTGACCCATATTAGAGCTTACATAGTTAATCAGATTATTTAAAAGAGGCACTTCAGGGTGGAGTCACCCCTGTCAGAAACATTGCTGCTTATTCATGAGAATTGTCTAATTATTGAACTTGTTCAGGCTGTGTACCTTCACATTCCCATTTTGTTATGCCAACAGCAGTGTCTCCGTTTGGAGTTTTATTTCTGTCTTTCTCAGGTTTCCTTTTTAGTTAACAGCACTATTCCAGTTGATCAAGTTCAATAAACCTTGTCCTGTTCCTCATGTGTTTTGAAATAGTATCAAGCCTATGGCCTTATTTAGAGGAGTGTGTTTGTTGATCATGACTTTAGGTAAGTGTCCTTCAATACAATCTCTGGTTTCAGTTTGGTACCTTATTTGAAAAATATAAAAGTATTGCAAAGGGTGTGTATTCTACACCGAAGTCTTTTCCTTGTTATTTCAAGGAAAAGGACTGGTTTGGATTGCTGTAAAACATTTTGTATTTTTTATATCATCTCTTCAAAGAGAAACTGGGTATTGGTATCTCTCCACCCATATGCAAAATGACTACTGAAACTCTGTATCCTCGAGTGACACTCGCGGGTAGAATGGGGATTTGTGCCAATTCCGAGTGGGAGCAGGTTTGTCCTAAACAGATAAAGGGCTGTGATGTGCAGTGATAGCCTTCATACATTAGCAATTCAGTTCAGGTGATGTGGCTGACTCAGTAAACTCTTGCTTCTCTGTTGGAAAGAAGCATCTTCTGCTGAAAAATAACCCTGCTGCTAAATCAGAGTTAAAAGCTGCTGTGAAAGACTTGAAAAGGTTGCTGTCTATAGATAAGGGCAATTGATGGGAGAAGACTTTATTTTCCCTTCTAAACCAGAATGGATGAAAAGATACTACCTGTGAAGCTTTTGACAAGCTGGGTACATACAGAGAGTGAGTGTATTGGAACATGTGACAGTTCTTCAAAGGCATAGGAATTTCATATTGAACTCACTCCTAGCTAATGCCTAGACAGCTGGTAACCTTTTTAAAAGATTATTTATTTGTACACAGAACTAACCACATAATGAATGAGGCATTCAGTTCCAACCACAGATTTATTCTTTTTGTATATCATTAGACATTCTGTAGTGAGGTTGAGACCTTTGTCTTGCAGCATATGGATGCCAGGACTGTATAAAAACATATACAGCTTTATCTTGATAATATGTACTTTTTAGCTAGGGTTAGCTATACTTGGTGTTTTTAAAAAAGGCACTCATGCAACTATTATCAAACGTAACATGCAATAGAAATTGAAAAGTTTAGTATTGTTTTATTTAGCAAACCAAAATTAAGCTAACAAAAAAATTACTAAAAGAGTAGTGAGGATTTTAATTTTTTTTAAGTCAAAACTGTAATTGGAAAAAGAATATCACAAAAAGGAGTAGGAGGAATCTTTTGTGTCTGGAAGACAGGACCTTTCTGACACCATAGTCTGCTTGGGTGATGTGTGAAAGGCTGTAACCAGTACTTCAGGACTTTACAGATGGTTCTGTCCTCCCTACAAGGTATGAAGTGCTCCTAAAATAACCTAGAAAGCCACAATGGTGGGCTTCAAATAGAAATGCTGGCATATATTGAGGTCTCAATGTACAATAAATTGTGTTCATTTCCAGTGTGTTGCTCATGTGAGTTAATGATACAGTAACTTCAGAACTAGAATTGTTGTGGTCCTTGAAAAGCTCTCTGTGCACTTTGATAATTAAAGAAGTTTTGTAGAAAGAATTACATTCCTTTTATTTAACATCCTTCCTCATGTGAACTATTCAGGAGGTTTTGAAAATTGATGCCTTGTTGATATCCTCAACGTGAATTGAAAATTACAGTTGTTAGTAAGAACAAAGTGTGGTGGTGTCCTGTGCACTCTAATAATGCTGTTTCTTGCAGGCCAGCAGAGGCTGTGTGCCCTGTGAGGTGGCTGAAATCGAGTTTGCTGGGTTAAGGATCTGGCTGGCATACAAAAGTTCTTACCAAGTTCTTGTTGGTCTGGACTGTTTCCCAGTCTGGTTCAGCTGCACAAACAGCTGTCCTGTCACAACGGGGGCACAGGACTGGGTGGGATCCAGCACTGCTGGCAGAGCCCTGGGTGGCACTTGGGACTGACCTCTCCTGGGTGCAGCGCCCGGGGAGGTGCCACGGGGCCCCTGGGCTCCAGCGGTGTCTGCTTTGGTACAGTGACAGCTGGACCCGACTGAACTGCCAGGAGTTTGTTTGCTTGAAAAATCTGACTCCAGGAGAGTGCAAGATGCAAGGGTGGAGACAGTTCTCCAAATAGTATTATTATTAGGAAAGAATAAGAGCGGGTGAAATTTCTTGATAGGAGTAAATGTTTGTAGAAGTTGATTAAAAGAAATTACTACTATTTTAGCTATGCCTCAGTGTGGACTACTGTTCAGTACTGTCAGGTTGTTTGCCTTTATGTAGTTTTGAAAGGTTGTAAATGCCTGAATTCCTGGCTGGAGTATTAGGGTTTTTTTTTTTTCCTTTAAATGGTAATATTCCATTTTTAAGAGACATGACAGTTGATGATTTAGTATGTGTTCCACTGTGTTTCTTCAGCTGCAAGCTGTGTAAGAGAAGCAAAAATGACCTTTCACCAGCTCCTAGAAGACAACTGGAAAATGAAATGACTGATTATAGTAAGAAGTGGCTATTTAACATTTAGATCTTCAATCAGTCTGCCTGTATGCAGTACACTTGAAGCTAATATGATCAAAATCGTTCTCAGTTGATCTCTGGTGGAAGCAAGCATACCAGTTAGTGTTTGTCTCACTGATGTCTTCCTTCCAGCTGTAATCTCTAAGTGTGGTATGAAAATAATGACCTTACATGTGGGAATTTTTTTCTTTATCTCTTGCTTACGAGACATCTCGGTGTACTAAGTACTGTAGAGCAGCTAATACGTGATTTCTGAAGATTTAGTATGAACTGTATGCTCCTTTCAGACCTCAAAATTTTTTGCCCCCTCATAGCAAGAGTTCAATACAGTTGGAGATCTTGCAGTAGCTTCTTCATTGTGTATTCAGGACAGCAGGAATATAAGCTCTGTTAGAACTTGTATAGTGGCATTAGAAAAAAATCAAAGCGTTCCTGAGCAGTGGTGTTCAAGATACCACAGGCTTCCTTGGATTTTTGAAGTAGGAAATAACTGTGGTAAGAGTTGTGGTATTTAACTTATTAATGGTAAACATTGGTTGAACTCTGTGGTAGTGAAATTTTGCATGTGGGGGACAAAGTTTTATCCAAATGGCTCTCATTTGAAGGGCCATGGCTAAGCAGCATCAGGGCAGCTGTGTACATGTTACTACGAGAGGAGAGCTTGGGAGCCTGGTGAGTGGTGGCTGGAATCCTCTCAAGTGTAAGGAGCAGCAGGACCTCTCAGCCATGAGTGAGAATGAAAAATCCTTCTACCTGCAGGGGTATCTGGAGCACGGCAAGTTTGCAAAGGGAAAAGGTGGAAAAGAGAAAGGTTGCTCTCAGACAGGAGAAAGGGCACAGGTATAAGGGGATGCTGAGTGATTTGAACACTTGAATGATGCAAATTTCTGAAGTTAGAGAAAGAAGGGGAATCCTGAATCTTTTGGGTGACAGCAGAGGTGATACCAGACTTTGTATACTGTGGAGTAACTGTGTAAGTGATAAAGGGGAGAGGAGGTCTGCAAGGAAACTTTATGAAGTTAAGTTGGTGAGAGAGAGAGGTTTCACAACTTAGTTATAACCAGTTCTTCTGTTCTGGCTGTACTAGAAGCCATTTCTTGTTATTCTGGCTTTGTGGCACTCATGTTGATGATAACTGTCCTGTATAGTTGCAAAGTAGGTAATTAATAACTCTTCATTATTAGAATGAGTTGATAATTTGTCTCAAGTAACCAGACTTCCTGGAGGAATTTGGGCACATCAGATTCTGTGCCAGTAGTAAAGAGAGTATTGCAGGATCAGATTTGGAAAATAGGTTTCTCTTGAGCCCCTGTGTGTAGCTGCTCTTAGGTAAAGCATTGCCAGCTTGAGTGCATGTGTAATGTGTGCATTAAAGAGAACCCCTTGTGTCTGAGGGCTCCCACACAACCAGCCTCTGACAACTGGCAGGCTGAGGGTACGAGCACACAGTGGGGTTTTTGTGTGAGGAGCAGGATGGCTTGATCCTACTGCTGTGAGGCGCTGGAATAAAAACCTGGATATAGTCTCAGGCCTACAGCCTGAGTTCCCTGTAAGTTCCTATGTTCCCAATAAGCAAATCACTTTGTTTTCAGCAGTGCTGTGTGCTTTGCTCAATTTTGTGTGCGGAGGATCTGTAACTTCATTTGTTGCTGTTAACATTGGCAAAGCAGTGTTCCTTAGCTCACTTGTGTTGGCCCTCCAAAACAGTGTACATTTTCAGAGACTACAAGCTGCACTAGAACAACTGACTTGCTATGCTGTTAATGCAATCCTGTGTAGTGTTGAGTTGTGTTTGAGCAGCAGCTCAGGAACATTTGGTGGATTTTAGTTTGGGTCTGGACAAAAGTGTTAAGAATGTTTGGGTTTTTTTCTGTGAATTTCCTTGAGTGGAGAGATGACATGCTGCATTATGATGATGTGGAAAGTAAAATGCTGCTTCACAGTGATGACCAGTAACTGCATTTTATCAGAAAAGTGGGGGTTTTTTTTCTGTTCTGTTCCAGATTCATGTTTTAATTCTGTGTAGTTTTGTTGCACTGGACAAGTAACCTCCTGCCTTTTGCTTGGTATGGAGAGAGAATGAGGTTTTTGCAACTGATGAGAGTCTGATAAACCTGTTTTTCCAAGGGTTATGTGCAATTTCATGTATCAGAATCAGCAGTTGGGGTATTTTGCATAGATTAAATAATTTGGAGAACAACTGGCTGTAAGAACTTGACCACAAGAAATGTAAGAACTATGTTGCCACATTTGCGTGCATGTTTGTGACCATTTGAAGTGATATTTTGTGCCTTTGCTAATTTGGTTGAAGATGTTTTGGCTTCTTATCAGGCAATGATGTTTTGAGCAGTGAGAGATATGTGTACCTGGACAGACAGATATGGAAGTAAAACACAAAAGGAGCATAGATTATTTCACAAACTCTGAAGTTATTAACCTCTTGTATGTGCCTGTTTGAAAGCAGCAGTTGCTGAAGTTTTCAGAATTTTTTCTCAAAATGTTATTTTCTGTCTTGTGTGTATAAAAAAAAAATTAAAAGTTAAAGATTCCATAATAATTTTAGGATAATTCTGTGGGACTGGGTTGAACAAATGAAGTAGTGCAGGTGAAGGTGCAGATTACAAACTGCTTGGATTTTGGAATAATTTGTACACAAGTGAATTGCCATTGAAATACAGTCCCTGTTGATAGTTCCTTAGTTCTGTGGTCACTATCAATGAAGATTGGCACTTACAGATGACGTTGAATCTGTATATTGCAAAAAGTGTTGCATGATCTGAGCTTTCAGCTGATTTAGAAAGGTGCTGCAGTCCCTGTGCACTCGTGCAGAAGGCAGCTGTAGAAGGTGCAGTGTCAGAGCACTGCTCGTGTGGCTGTGACACCTGACATGACAGCAGGGCAGTGGCTTTGCTCTCAGAAGGGTGTTGTGAAGACAAAAGGGATCTCCAGAACCATTCTGTAAACTCTCAACAAACATTTCCTCCTGGTTGCTTTTGTGGTAGCCTTCTGCAATCAGTAGAACTTGTTCGTACAGAGAACTGTATTTTTGTTTGGGACAATTTGTGGTTGCAGAGTGAATTTTACCAGCATCTGTAGAGTTGTGGTTTGTTACGGTCTTTCTGCTCCATAAGGCACGTACCTTTGACCCTCCCTTCTCCAGCATGGCTGTATTTAATAACATAAACAATTCTAAAGCAAGGTACTCTGCTGCAGTTGCCTCATACCCTGGAGAGTGTGTGGGAGAGGCAAACTGTGACCCTGTTAGTTGTGTTGATTTAATACTCTCCTGAAGGTATTGGCTTCTGCAGCGCTGAGCGTATTAGCAGAACTGACACAGAACAGGATTAGGGGATTCTTTCACCTTCCTCCTGCAAAGGTGCAAGATGATTAAGCTCTTGCAGTCTCAGGGATCCAGCCAAAGGATGATGCTTCACCTGGGATTGTCATGTATAGGCTGTAGCTGTCAATACAGCCATTAAATTTGAGAGCAGAATTGCTGTAATTTTGTATGGTGTAGAGAGAGATGTGTATTTCAGACAGCTGAACTTGGTGCCTTACCAAGCACAGGATTTGTAAGTGCTCTTGCTGAACTGAAGCCTGTCAGGCTTTAGGTAGGATGGAGGTAAAGTAAAGCTATACAAGCTTGCCTTTGGGCAAGTTAATAGCATGTTATATACAATTTCAAAATTCAAGAGGAAAAGCAAGTTAAAGTTATCCTCTTGTTTGGCAGAGATGGGTTCACTTTGCTTCCTTGCTACCACAAATATTAAATTTCATTTTAAACCCTCCTTTGCAAACACTTTTCTTATCTTTTAGAACTCTGGATGGCTGACATGTTCGATTCTTTAAGAAGTGACAAATATTTCATGTCTAAAAGTGCAAGTGTTAGGGTATTGTAATGTTCAACAACTTGGTCTATACAACACAGCAAATGGTTGTCTAAATGTTTGAAAATAAAAATTTGGGGGGGTTAAGTAACTGGAGGTTTCTGGAAATGGTTTTATTTGGATTACTTTCAATGAAAGTGATTCTTCATGCTTTTTTCTTAATTATTATAAAGGATTGGTTGAGAGGGCAGATGACAATCTGCTGGCTTTTAAAGGTTCTTAAGCCTGCAGATTTCACTGGCACTTGAGCTGCTAGTGGTAGAAAATGCTTACTGCTTCTTAAGCTGCCTTGGAAAATTTGGCCCCTAATAATGGGAAACAATCTGTCAGTTGTGTAATCACAACTAATGCTATTTTAAGTAGCTGTAAGTACTAGTGTTTTATGGTCACCAGGCTAAACTTTAGCTTTAAGAATATCTTCCTAAATCCTGATATTTTTGTTAATATTAACTCTGTGGGCTTTTTCTTCTAAAGGCAGCTTGATACGGGTGAAAAAAAAAAGTGAATGATTGACTAACAATTGCAAATAATGTGTACTAAATTGTAGCTAATTGTTGTTTATTCTTGAGTATTTGTTGAATGTTCAGGTAGGATGTACATATGACCCCTAATAAAGATCTGATTCTGCTGTTTAATTAAATGGACAAAGTTGGAAAGCCATCTGTGATTTGAAATCAATTACTTGGCATGTGTTTATAGCTGCAAATGTATTCACCTTGAGAAGATTGTATTAGCCCTCTGAGATGTCTTGTTCCATTAGGATTTACTTCATTACCAAGATTTGGGTGAGCAAGAACGGTCTCTTTCCAGCCTTCTCAGAGTATCTAAGCTGGTTAAAAGATCTGGGAGTTTGGTGTTCTGCTTTTTGTAACTAAAGGGGGGTGAAGAAAAATTTGGGGACTGAGAAGATGACTATTAGAAGGACTGTTAGGAAAATGAGCTAAGATTGAGTTGTATCTGGTGTAATAAGAACTAGGTTCTGCCTATGATGGGGATTTTGCAAAAACTAATGAACAGGAAAGAAATAAAACTGATTGAAATTTGTTCAGACAGTGTGCTAAGGATTTTTAAAAGAAACCACCCCCACACTTTTTTCATCTAGTATGATCTGGAAATTAAAGAAAATTAAGAACTGTCACCATGTAATTGTGATTTGAAATCATAATGCAGTAGCCACTTATTTAAATGTGCTTTCCTACAATTTAGCTGTGATACAATGGCTCAGTTGTGTACAAAGAAATGATTACTCTACTGCCTTGTAGCAAACTGCAGGTACAGGTTGCTCTAATGTTAAGAGTGAGAGCAAGATGTTTTGATTTAGCAACATCACAATTTTAACAGAATTGTAGTAATTTAGACATGTCACATTTAAAAGTCTCTTACTAATGTCAAAATTGTGTCACTGTAGCTTTAGAAAGCAGGATAAAGATTATATAACATTGCAAGGAAACGGCCTCATTGTTAAGGATGAGAAAGCTTAGATAGGATATACTTAGATGACAGATCCTGCCCAGGAAAAGCTGTCTTAACGTGTGTGTTCCTGGAATCTTCTGTCACATAATTGCTGCTTTTTTTTTTCCTTTGGTAAGCAAAATTGTTAGTAAAATATAAGTAGAGCTCTTACAGAGGATGTAATGGAATGTCTGCACAGTGAGATCCCGTGTGTATTCTTCTAACATGCTGTGGTTTTCCTAAATGATTTTGATCAGTTTTGAAATTGTTCCCATGGCAGAAGTGCAGGGCTTTATTCTCTTTGTATTTTGTGAGTTTGTTAGTGGGCTAAATTCTTTCGCTGCATTCTGTCACAGAAGCGTTTGTGTTGACAAAGCTCCCAGTCTGTCCTGGTGCTGATACAAAGAGTCTCTAGAAGTGATGATGCCGTGAATTGGAATTGTATCTGTGCTGCTGTAAACATCCTGCCTTTGTCCTGCCCCAGTGCAGGCGAGGTGTGATGTCACTGCTGTCCTGTCACTGCTGTCCTGTCACCGCTGTCCGGCGGGCACTGCTGTGCTCCACAGCCCTCCCTCCCGGGGTGAGCTTCTGCCTTCGCTTGTGCAGAGCAGGAAAACAGCAGCAGTTACATAAAACATCTCAGATACTGAATATGGTGATAGCTGTGCAGCTGAGAGAAATCATATAGGCAAAATCACTGCATGGCAGCTCTCTAGTGAAAGGCCCACATTAATGTGGCTTTTTAGCCACTGACAATTAATAGTAAAATAAGTGCTATTTTATGGTTCCTCTCATGAAGTGTTGTCTTTGAGAAGCCTGTGTTCCTTACATGACACAACAGCTCAAATCCACCTCTTATCTCTATAGGATGCAGATACAGGAAAAAAAAGCTGACTTAATTCTCACAACAGAATTAGCTCATGTGAAGTTCAGTTGTTTGACCTTACAAACCACAAGCTTAGCTTTAAGTTGCCTGCTGTGGTTATTAGAAACTCATGAGCCTTTTTATAGCTCAAGTTCAGAACGTTTGAAGTTTCTGTGTGAATTCTGTATTTCAAAATATAGTGACTCATATCCGCGTGGAAATCAGCTGTTCCAAAAATATGGATTACTTACAGATCTAAAGAAACTTAATGCCATTTATGTTTTTAAATTAAATGAATATATTTATTGGTAGGTCTGAAGAATTAAGAAGCATCACAATAAAATGGAAGCTTGATTAAATTTGTATTTTAATATTAAGCATCTGTTGTGAAAAAGTTGGAATGTGCAATTAAATAGTCATAGTCAAAAAATCTAAAATGTGAAGTGTTTTCTGTTACAGCTGAGTAAATATGCTTGCAGTGTTAAAGAAGAGCCTCTCTGAGAAGTCCATTTCCCATTCATGTTTCAAAAGCTAGGTCAGACTAAAAATTTGAATAGTTAATCATTTTTAGGACATAGTTATTCATATGTGCTATACACTAATAATCCAGGCAGTATCGAGTCCTTTCCTACAGGAGGACTTGTTTTCAGGGCAAAAAATGGAGTGAGTGTAAACCATGAGTAAGGGCTATCATTGAGAGCAGGAGGCAGCAGCACATTCAAGTAGCCACTGCAATGTATTTAACTTACAGTGGGATTGCTTAATCATCAGATCTGCACTGTCAGTCGTGTCCCTGGCTGATGACAGACATGCTGCAAGTATTTTGGAGGAGGTATTTGTATAGGCCCCCAGACTGGAATGGATACTGGTTGCAATAAGGTGTGTCCTACTGTGGGGTTGTTCCTCAAATTCCTCAGGTGGAGAAAGGAGAAATAAAATTGTCAGGAAAAAGGAATATAGGCAGTGAAGAGTTGAGTTCCACTCTCTAAGCAGTCTTCAGATTCCAGGTATGATTTAGAAGAGAGGACTAGCAGGTGTTTGTCTTCTATAAATCTTTGCAGTTAGTAGACTTGTATAGATCTGGACTAATACAATTTTTTTTTTTTAAATGCCAAAAATACCTGTTAGGAGAATGGTGCATGCATGCACAGTCCAAATGTTGACTGTATCCGGAGAATATTTTTATTTTAATGAGTCTGAGGATTTTGAGAAACAGATGGCTTGATGAATCTTGGAAGGGATTTTGCTTGTTCTTTGTATTTCTTGATGGAAATGTTGGTGTAATCTAAAGTCATGGTAGTAGTGTTTACCCTACTGCCTTTCTCTTAACTCCATGAGCTGGCCAGAGAAGCTCAGGTCTCAAAAACAGCTGGGTCAAACAAGTATTCAGGCAGTGGGGCCACATTTAGCAGAGATTCCCTTACGCTGTTCCCCACTGTCCATCCGGATCAGTGTGCAGTGTGAAAGGCTGGAGGTGAGAAGATTGCACCATTGCAGAAGGCTTCACAAGTAGGTTGCATGTTATTAAAAATGAGTGAGATGTTATCAGTACAGAACCTGAAATACCTTTAATGAAGTTTAGCTCCTAAAAATAACAGTTTAGCAGTGGCAATGGGGAATTCAGCTTTGTTTCTCCCGCAGAGATAGTGGTTAATCTATTAAGTGAAACTGAGGAGAAAATACACTCTTCTCAAGTGCTGTGTTGTGTAAAGGAAGAAAGTGATTAAACCACATCCGTAAGCCTGCTGTAGCCATAAATCTTGGCAAGCTGAGCACTGGATTTTCTTTATAGATATTTGAGATGTTAGGCCTTAGTTAATCAAGAATAGGTGTGGATCTAGGCCACAAAAGCACTCAAAAACCCAAGTTCTTTGCAGGTCGCAGGCCAGAAGGAAAAGAGGGCCTGGTTGTTTATTCTTTACATATTTATATGTTTCTAGGAACAACCGTGGATTGGAGGTCAGTGTTACCACCTCCTCCATCTTTACTGGTTCACAGAATAGTCAATCACACATTCTCCACCCAGGAGAAAAGAATGTAATCTAAAGTTACAGTTAACTAAAACACTGCTATGTTAATAGAAAGTGTGTGAGAAACTTTATCAAAGAATCAACACATAGAAAACTGCAAGAGACAGGGCAACAAATAGGTATTTCAAGATTTCTGCTTTGTGTGTAGTGTCCTTTGAAGTGAAGGTGAAAGATGAGAATGATTTGTCTTTACATAAAGATACTGGAAATATCATGTATTCTTTTAAGGTGTTTTTAGCTGTTATTTAGGAAAAAAATATATAAACTTGAGGGGATTTAACTCGTTAAAAAATAAGTTTGTGCAAAGGCTTCAGTTTGCAGGTGGGAATTTTAGACCTCTGTATCTAGAACTTCTCTGAGTATGGTGCCAGGTGGGAGCTCTGTCAGTCTGTTTTTCCAAAGCTGATGTCCTTCAGTCACGTGGCTTCTTTTATGGGGTTTAGCACTTCAGCTAGAAGGTCAGTTAGGAAATACACTTTATTAAAAGCCAGTTCTGACATGCTTGTATTTTTTTTCGGTTTTCCAATTTTGACTGTTAAGTGTTGAATGAAGCATAATTTATTGTTTCTGGAATGAGAAAGATGGATTTTTTTTTTTTCCTTTTCAACTGCAGTGAGGGAAATTAATGAAAATTCCCTCAATATTTTGCAAGACCTGGGGTTATGAAGATAATATCTGGGTGATAAAACTGAGGTTCAGCAATTTGTCCTCAGCTACTAAAATTTAATTGAATGAGTGAGAAGTGGAGAATGCCTTAAATAACTGAAACAAAACAAGTAAAATCCACCCACATCAATGATATGAAGGGACACTTACTGCTGAGTTGGAAGCTACATGGTTTCCTCCATCCTCACAATGGTACCAAACCTGTGAGAGGAGAAAATTAGAATTGCTTTTGAAACATCTAAGCAAGAGCCAAGGGATTTCTGTTTACCTTTCTCTAGCAGGGGTCTGTCCAGCACCTTTGGAAGAACTGCGTGCTGTGGCACCTTGGTGACAGTGGCCTCATGAGCAGCTGTGGGCCACATCTCCTCCAGGGGTTCCCCGTGCCCAAACCACGGCTCCCTGTGGGAAATGGAGCTCTCTTGGAATCCCGTGAACCCCTTGGGTTTCACTTGGCTGTGTCCTGGCACCGGCCTGACAGCTGTAGGATGGAATGAAGTTATGCTGTGAGCTTTCCTGTGTGCAGAATATTGCATGGGAAATCTTTAACAGTGGAAAGTCCTCTATGAGACCTTGGTGGGACAAAGATAACATGGCAGATTTTGGCCCTGTGATATGTGGCAGTTAAACTGTCCTCCAAGGCAGGAAATTTGAGCTGTATTGCTTTGGTCTGTGGGTCAGTGCTAGAAGAGTCTCAATAATCCTGTTAAAGGAGGAAATCGCAAGACTCCAGGTTTTATTGCTTTCACAACTTTTCTTTGGAAGAAGCTGTGTTGTTATGAAGAATCAGCATCAGTTTTATTCTTTGACATGTACTAGTTGTGATTCCATTTTTTGCTAATTATCACCCATACTGCATTTTTAAATTTCTCCCTCCTGCTCCACCTGCCCCCAAGGGTTTAAACATTTCAGCACTGATTTTTATGTGTATCCATCATCTGAGACAGATGAAAATAGGATGAAATACTAGAAGAACCAGTTGGCTGGATTTCTTTGAACTTCTTTTGCATTGCCTAAAAATGTGGTGTTAAGAGCTTCTGTGTTACCTGACATAGAGTAAGATAAAAGGTGATGTTAATACTGTGTTATGAAATTTGGGGGGTAAATGATTTTTAAAAGCTTTGGGATTTTTTGTTTATTTGTTGGGTCTTGTGTTGTTTGTTTTTTTTAACAGGAATCTTACCCCTCTTCATCACCAATATGGTTTGTAGAATCAGATGACCCAAACCTGACTTCAGTCTTAGAGCGTTTAGAAGATATTAAGAAGAGCAATACTCTGGTGAGTGAAGTGTTTTGATTATTTTGGGTATTTGCTTGGGCTTGGATGTTTACTTGGCTTTGTCACATTAACAAGCAGGTCAACTAGTTCAGTTTTAGGGTTATTTGGGGGCTTTTATAAATACAACTTTCTCTTCTAAAAGAACTTATGAGCCAAAAGTAATCCAAAAGAAGGAAAAGATAACTTCTTTTAGAGAGTAAGCATTTAAGTAAAGTTTCAGCCTCAGTAATTACAGTGTGACGTTTTTTGAAAATGATTAAACAGTGAAGTGGATGGAAATATTAAAACTACTGAATAAAACAGCTGCTGTAGAGTTTTCTTTGCACAGAAATCAATTACAGAGGCAAAACTTTGTACTCTTGAGGATGTATATTCTCTAAAACATGACTACAATACAAAGAATTATTGGTTTTAGTAAAGGAAACTTGACCTGATAGCTTCTGCTTCGTCAGAATGTTGCTTAGGTACTGATATATTTAAGTAGTGTTGAGACTTTGGACAATTGCTACTTAAAGGAAATCTTTATATACAGATTCTAATGGTTATTTTGTATTTCAGAAAACTCTCAAGCATTATATCTTACTTAAATACCCTTTTCATGTAGTGATGGGAGCTCGGGGGAAGGCGACATGAATATAAAAATTAACTTCCCATTCTATGTAGGAAACTGTCCTTGAATACTGCTTGGAAATAAATTTCAGTACAAATGCAGTTTGTTCCACAAAAAGGAGTATTGCAGTATACTGACAAATTCAGGTGATCTTTATTAATAGATGATATTAACATTTTGTGTTAATTTTGGTGGACAGGGATGTGATGCATACAAAACAAAGCAGTCTGCAGAACACTGCTTATTGCATGGGTTATGTGCTTAGTGTTTGTCTGGTTTGGGAAAAATTGGGAATGTTCTTTCTTAGGAAAACCTACTACTTGTTATGTTTACTGGGATAATGTTAATCTAGGATACCCAGCCTTACAAAAGAATGTACAAATGTCTTTTTCTAAAGATAGTTAAGGATGCATTTAACTTCTGGCCGAAATAATTAGGAAAATAGTAAAAGTGAGTCTTTGTGGGCCTTGACATAATTAAAAGCAGTTGTAGAGGAACATCAGTGTTCCAATGCATTTTGTTGGATCTGATTGCACAAGATACACATCTTTGTATTTTCTACTTCAACCTAAAATTTAGACTAAACTACATTCAGAAGAGTATTATAAATCTTAGTCGTGGTAAGTTTTGCCTAGAAAGACACAGGAAGGGACAGTAACAGAAAATCTGGCCAAATGAGCTTTTTGCTTAAAGACATTTTTCAGAAGACCGTGCAGCTTGAAGCTGGTGTGGCTGGTATTCAGCCTAAAGGTTCTGAACAAGACATTTCCTGTGTGCAACTGCCTGCAAGAGGGTGGAAAGCTCTGTTGTAAACATGCATAGGACTTGCTGTGCTGAATTGCATATGCACACAGACTGCTGATGTACCTGGTAAGAAAACAGCTTCTGCTATCAAGATTGTACTTGCCCATGTAAAAGCTGCTGGGTTGATGTAATAGACACCTGTGATGGCCCATTGGTTTCTCAGGAATCCACCCTGCATCGTGCTATGCCAAGGTGAAAGCAGATGGGAGTGGTTGAGGAGACAAATACTTGCACTACATAATCTGACTTCTTTTTTTGCTCCAAGGACTTGGCTTGTGAGGTTTTGATTGGTTTTTTTTCTCCCAACAGCTCTTCCCCATGAAACTCCCTCCCTTTCAGTGGCATTGGAGCAGCTCACACACAGACTTTTTGCAGTAGGGTAGGAAAGGATAGGGAACTACCTGTAGAAATCCAAAGGCTTCTAGTTTATCACAGTCTCATAAAAATTCACTTTTTTTAGTTTAGAATAATCTAGAATGTTTCAAACCAGCTTTCATTTAATTTACTGCAGGTAAAGGATCATTAGTGCCACGTTGCTCTAAACTCATAGTTATGAGAGCAGTCAAATTTTGAATGGAAAAAAGCACTGGACTCTTCCAGGAGCTCAGCTGTGCTAAAAGCACTGCTAGCACATGTACCCTGGTTTAGCCTTTGGTATTGCACTGCCCTTTCTACCTGCTTTGTGACTGGTGACAGGTGTCAGCTGTTTGGGAAACTGAAGAACATGCTCTTCAGGCATAAGCATTTGACATGTGGAAGCCTTGTCATTTGACATGGTAAAAGGAAAACTGGTTTATGATGTTGAAATCATACACGTTTCCTGGAAAATCTTCTGTGGGTCTGAAACTGTTAGTTTCCATGCATCAGCATGCTGCTTGTGCTATGAAAATTCATCACAAGACTAAAAATGTTGAAGAGTTATTAAGAATGTGATTGGCATAGATATCGTTAGGTTTGGACAGCTTAGCTGCTTGGTTGTCAATGTTGAACAAGTTTCAGTCAGCAGATGAAGGGGCTACAGAGTTCTTTCAGCCCCTAATGTCTCCTGAATTTCCTTCTGAAAATCAGCCACGCTTTAGACTTCGTAAGTATGAAACTGTCATCTGCCTTCTAGTGGCTGTGCTATGCAAAAGAGAAATCTTACTGCAATTCCCTTGTTCTGTTTAATATGATGGAAGTTGCATGATGCAAGTCTGAAGCCTCAAACCTTATTTCATGAGATGTTAAATATAACTACGCTATTTGTTTGCTTTTTAAAGAGAATAGGGAAATGGGCTTAAATTCAGAGGCAGTTTTAATTCTCACACTCTAGACCTTGAACTTGTGTGGAAGATGTCAAAATGACAAAATTCCTGGCATAAGTATGTTTACAGCTTGGATAAGCTGCTGTCTTGAAGCACACTGCTTCTGTGTTAATAATTTAGATTAAGTCCCACATGGAGGCATTTCAGGGAAGAATGTTGTCTCTTGCAAACTCCCAGTGTGGCAGCAGCTATTTCTGTACTGGGAGTTGCAGAGACAAAATGCAGGAATAAGCTTTGCTTTACTTTCTGAAACTGCCCGAGGCTGTGGAGTGTGGGGGAGGCCAGGTGAGGTACTGTGACTGTTACCTGATAGCCAAGTAGTGGCCACACTCCAAGTGACAATTACTGCTTCCCTCTGTTTCCATTTGTATCCTTCTTCAGCACTTTCTCAGTGGTAGGCTAAGATTTATTGATGCATTTATTTTTATATAGATATTGTAGGTGTAGGTGGAGACACATAGAAAAATTAGGTCTTTCTAGGATTAAACTTCTTAAATTCATTTTTCTTGGTAATCAGGAAACAAGGTGTTTCATAGTGAACCCAGCAGGATTTTAATATCTTCAAAGGTATCCTAAAATTGTTACTGCTTTCATACTGCATTAGGAAGATCTCTTCATACATTAAAAAAGCCTCCAAATGTAGGCTGGGTTTCAGAAAAAATTCTTGTAAACTGTTTTTGGATGTGGAGGTAATAGGTGATAGGAAACAAACTTCCAAGAGGTGTTTGTGTTCTAAGGCAGCTTTATGGTGTCCACAAGAACCACCAACTTCTCAGAACTCTTGAAGCATTAAAAATTATAGGGGTGTGTATTCCAATTGTATAATTTTTGTTATTTTGATATTGTTTATAATCAATATAAAATTTATAAATGTGTTGTTGTATTTGGTCACTTGAGCATTTTTCCTCTGCAGGCTATTCCTGTTGCTCCTTTACTCGGTGGGTTATGCATTCTGGTTGCTCTTTACTTTGTGCTTTAGGCAGTTAATATTCCAGGGAAAGTAGTGGTGTAGTGATAGCTCACGTTTCTTCAGTAGCCTCAAAGTGTGTGTGTTAAACATTCATTTTACATTAGTCAAGCCTGTGAAGTTACCCTGGAAATATATTTAAATTATTAATACATGATAGACATCTGCTCTCCCTTTTGATAGTCCGTTCATGTACATACCAACACATACCAAATCATGCCAGGTGCTGCTTAGAGCCCAGGGGTGGATCAGATGTCTTCTAGTGATGCCTTTCAGCTCAAATTATCCTGTGATTTTTCATACAGAGGAGCAGAGGATAAGGGATAACAGTGATGGTGATCCATGGCAGGAAGATCAATGGTATGAAATTAATTCCTGTGAAGGAAAAATGTAGCAATAAGGAAGAAGGGTGGAAGGGTTGTAAAGACAGGATCAGCTTCTTGCTCTGCCACCACCTTTGCAAATTGTAGACACTGATTTCAAATAAAGCAGCTGATCTGTAAAAATGAACTGCAGTGTGAGTTGCATTAAGCTAACCCTGAAGGGTAGAATCCTGCCAGGAAAGGGGATCCCTGCTCTCAGCTGCAGCTCTCTTGCCTGCCCCTTCATGATGAAATGGTGCTTGTGTGCTGAAGCACATCAGGAATTGATCTGCCACAAAGCTGATAAGCTGCCACATAGTTGTGTGATCTCTGGTGCCAGTGGAAGTGAGAAGGTGAAAAGCTGCTGGAGGACCTTGTCAGGCACAGTCGCTGTAATTTGGCCCAGGCTGTGCCAGCAGCTTGTTGTGCTCCTGCTCCTTGCTTGGGGTGCTGTGCTCAGAAGCAAGGGAAGCTCACAGTGTGCTAGGTCCTGGCAGCAAAAATTCCTTCTGAATTTTGGTTCAGGTGACAGGATGTTTTGTGGGGAGGAGAGGGTGTGAAGGAAGGCAGGGCAGGAAGCAGTTCTTAACTCTCCAGCCTGATTTGTATCTTTCTGTCAAGGCACATCTAATGCTGTGCTCATCTGCTTTTCCAAGGTCAGTCCTAATTGACCAGCCCAATGCCAATGGTGGCAGTCTTACCTCACCACTTAGATTTATTTTTGTATGATTTACAGAAGATGTAAACAAATTATTGGCTCTGCAAGAAAAATTGCAGCTCCTGGAATTGTTGGGTTTATGCTCCAGCTCTCCATGAGGCAATGTTTGTGCAGACAAAAAGTTCCTCAACAAAATGTGTAGCAGTGCAACTTTAAGCATCTTGTGCATATTGAAAATAATAGTTCTAAGACCTGTGATTCTATCTGGCAACTAACTTTGTGATGGATTAATTTGATTCCCGCCTGCTAAAAGATCTCCTGATGTTTTAGATACACAGGAAACTTCAAACAGGTGTAGAGTCTTAATGCTGATGAGCAATGTGTTTGGTACAGAAAGCTTTTTTGCCAAAACCTATAGTGTCTCATGTAAATACTCCTAAGAAATGTGGTGCTGGTACCCCAGTTCTTTTGGTGATATCTGCTTTATTTTTGAGTTAGGTTGATTATCTGCTTTATTTTTGAGTTGGGTTGACTATCATGAATGATGCAGAAACAGCAGACATGGTGTGATAGTGTTGTAATGCAGGCTGGTATCTCAGTTCATGGCCTCAGATGGATAAATAACATTCCTATTAAACACAATGTGGAATTCTGCTGTAGAAGGGAAAAGCACTGAAGCTTTCAGATAGCATAAGGGCAACATTTGTTATCTCTGCTAGTGATTTGGGCTTGGAAATGAGTTCTTAACCCTAGAGAGACTGAATTTTTCACTTCTGGTGGGGTAAGGTGAGAGCATTTAAACTGGCCAATAGCAAGGCTTTGGAAATGTATTTTGGAGTGTGTGTGCAGAAATGCCTGTCTTGCACACTGCCCTCGACAAGTGGCAAGACAAATTCTCCTTGGTATCTGGAAGAAAAGTCCATAAATGGTTGTATAATTTTTGCAAGCTTCATCGAGGGTATTCTTTTGCAAATAATGAGGTGTTGACCCTTTTACAAATGGATTTTGCAGTCCTTTTTTTTTGTTTTCCTGACATAGCTGTGCAAATACCTTGGAAAGTTAGGAGTTGCAGTAGTACAGTCTTTCATGTCTTGGCCTTAACTAGGAATCTGAAGCTGCCTGGAGAAAGTTAACAGCTGTGGAAATCAACTTAATTACTGTGGTGATCAAAAAGCAAACTTAGTGTTTGTTTCTGCAGGAGTAAATTTTTCTCTGGCTTGCATTAGTGAGCGTGAGGTGCTCCATAGTTAGCAGTTAACAGAGCAGGGTCAGTGGAACGCTGCAGGTTGGAAACAGAAGTCAGAGATAGTAACAGATTGAGCCTCACCCTGACACAAGATACAGCAAGCACAGCGCCTGGGCTGCAGCTCAGAGCCTGCCTGGCTCCCTGGGCTTGGACAGGGTTTGTCTTGCTTCTACTGCCTTGCTGTGTGCCCTGTAAAGGAATTCAGGATATGGAAAAACAGACTTCCTCCTTGGTGTCTTGAAGACATGGTTTTTTAGGCTGGGAAATGGGAATGGACCATTTTGTCTCATGGGATGTGACCTTTTGCTTATTCTGTAGTGATTTGTGGCTCAGGCACCTATGTTTGGAATAGATGATGCTGTCAGGGCAGATTATTTTTCTGCTCATGGCTTTCTTCTTAGATATAGGAAGATGAATGGGAGTCATCTTTAACTTGCCATGTCCTTGAGTTTCTATTGTGGGGACTTTACTACAAAGATTACAGAGGAAATTTTATTCCAGCCTGAGCAGATTTAAATGCTGTACCCTGACTTGAAGTTCAGTATAAATGTGTGAAGAAAATGCAAAATATATTGTTCTGTGCTTTGGTTTAAATAAGCATTTCCATGTTTTCTTGGTTTTTATAGCTTCTTCAGCAGCTGAAGCGATTAATATGTGACCTCTGCAGATTATATAATCTTCCTCAGCATCCAGATGTTGAAATGTTAGATCAGCCATTGCCAGCTGGACAGGTAAATTAAAAAGCTGTGGACACTTTCTTATACCAATAAAGGAATTGTTTTTTAACTCCAAGAAACAAGATAATGAGAATGATTAAACCTTGTGTAAGCCAGAACTGAGATATGAAACACTTTTGTGTTATGGTGTCTTCAATCTGAATTTTGTTTGCAAAATCCATTTAATAATGGTGTGATAATATTACACAATTTCCTTTGAAGTTCCTGTATCATTGAAAGGTGTGTATGTGATACCAGTGCTGTCAAGTTTAATTCCCTCCTAAGCACTGTTCAAGCCAATTGCTGTGTACTTGGAGTGCTTCCCAAACTTACTTTTTCTGAAATGTTTAGCTCTTTGTTGAAGAGTGGATGAACTGCTATTGATATTTTCTTCCTTCAATCCCTTGCAGAGACATGGGATATCAAGGCCATATGTTACTTTGGGTAGGGAAGTGCCTTGTTTACTTCTTGTGCACTTGAAAAATTAAGATTTGTGAAGGTCTGTGAGGTGTTCTTGTTAACCAAAATGTTTTGTATTGTGCTGGAAACAGAACTGGTAACTGGCAGTAACTGTTCTTTTTTGTATTTTTAATAAGATTATGGGATCTTCTTTTGCTTGTACACATCAAGATGAAATGATTGCTGAGAAACTCCTGTAGAGTAACAGATGGCTTTCCTGTGGTGACAGTACTATAGTAATGAAAAATAACTTGCTTAATTTTTGGTCATGTGCCAAATTGTAATCCTATAGGTCTTTTCTCTGAGCCACCCACTCAGCAGTGCAGCTATAAAGCAATGGGCTGTGATATTAGGGTGTAGCTTTGTGAAAGGGTCTCACATGTGCTGTGAAACTCAAAAACAAACTTGTGGAAGGTTTCTTAGCCAGAAATACCAGCTTGCAATTTAAATGAGAGTGACCTTAGTAACTCTGACCAAAGATCCATCTGGTCCTGTATATTGTCTAGAGCAGTGTCATTCCTTCTTTGCCAAAGGAAGAGTAAGCAGAGGACAAGCATATCAGAATGCTCCTGAGTATTTCTGCAGCTCAGACTTCCTGAGCTTGGAGTGGTATCCTGAAACAGAAAGTCATGGAAAATGAACTCAATGTATTGTTCTGGTATTTCCTCAAGTAGTCCAATAGCAATGGCTACATGATGATAGTAGTGGCAGCACAGAAGTTCTAGGTAGTGAGAAAACGAATCCATTAAGTTCTAGAGGTCTAAAGTTTGTTGGGTTTTTTCTTTCTAGGGGTGTAGCATGTAGATTGATATTAGTCAGAGCCATGATCTGATTTCATGGTTAAGAGATCGTGGGTTGTAAGCCACTTGATGTGTTTGTTGCATTTGTCACTGTCTCTGAACAGGATGTTCCTTATCTGAATCTCAAGTTTCTGCTTACAGCATAATTGGAATTAATTGTGACATTATATTTATTTTTGCTTCATGCAAAAATCTCATCACTGTCATACTCCAGAAAAGCATCTTTATGGATCTTACATGTTAAACTTTACAGTCCTTTACAGATAAGTGGTAAATCCAGAAGTTACCCTTCTCTTTGAGAGTAGACTTGCTGATTTTGAAAGAAAGGAGCCTATGCAGAATTCATGCAGAACCTTCATTGTTGTATTGCAGAATGGAACGACAGAAGAAGTTACATCAGAGGAGGAGGAAGAAGAAGATATGGGTGAAGTATGTCTATATATGAGATTGTTGTCCTAATCTAGTAGAATTTTGGCATTTTGCTCTGCAATGTCTGGCTAATAATTAAACCAAACTGTAAAATGTAACCTCCCTGGAGTTCAACAGAAAAGATTATTAAAATTTAGATGTTTACCTGAATGTCAGCTTTCACTTCAACCACAAAACTAGTGAAATTTTCTTCTTAAACCTAGATCTCAGCTGTGAGGTACTTGGATACAGAGAATTGGACATCTGTTTGTGCTTTAGTCAAACAATACATAACATTGTGTGCCAAATCAGTAAGTTTTTGCATTGTTAACTCATATTTCAAGCAGCATGTGAACTGGCTCTGATGCAGTTGGAAGTGCCTCCCAAGTTGAAGCAGACTGGCTGAGAGTAAATCAGTTTGCTGACTCATTAAATGGGTGAGCTAGGTTTTAACTGTAATAAATTCAAGGAAATGGAAGGACATGGAAACAGACACACTAGACTTTTATGTCCATGTCTGGCAACATGGTGCTCTCTTTGATGAGCTTTAGTTGTAAGAATCATCCTTTCTGCTTGCTTCTACTACATGTTGGAATAGCTCCAAGATGCTTGCTTTTTACACCACTATAGATTGCCTTATTATAGTAGAACTGTTTGGACTACTTCAGATTTAGATTTTTAATGAAGGTGTGGTAAGAATGAACAACGCTTTCTGAATAAAAGATCTTCCTATATAAAATATCTAAATGTTACCAAGTTCTTAAATTAATTTGAAGCAGCCTTTCTTAACACCATATTTAGCCTGATCTACATTTGCTAGAGCTGGTGTTTCTGTAAAGGTGGTGTGTCCCATTTCCTGCTGCCACAAGGCTCTTGTTGCTTGCAGACTTATAGAGTAGCCTTTTGCATTCTTTTTGGGTTACTTTGCACAAAAAAGAAATGGTCTCCATTTTTTTATAAGCTGTCAGGGGGCATTGTGTGTGGCAGTGATATCTGCAACTTGTAATCTAGTCCCAGTTCTAAATGGAGAAGCAGTTTACAATTCCTTGGCTCTATCGTTTGGAGAAACATGAGCATTTTAAAGAATGCTCAGTCTAAAGTCTGTTACAGCTGAAAGAAGCAGTGTTGTCAAATGTACCAGGTGTGTTTCTTATTACATAGGGCATCCTTGAATTTGAGTTTTCCTGCCATGCAAACAGATGGTGCATAAAGAGCAGCCCCAGGTGTGGCAGAGCTCTGCATACTGGAGTATATCTGGTAGTTGTGTAACCAAAGCTTGCTGGTGTGGCTGCTGCAGTGTCAAGGTATTTACATCCTTCCCCTCCTCTCCACAGCCAGCATTTGAATCTCCTTAAGGCAGTTGTCTGAAGCTCAGAGTGCTCCTCTGCAATAAGATAACCCCATCTGAGGATACAGAGCTGAGGGGTTTTTAGTGCCTTGGTCTAGAATGTAGAACTGAGGTGTTGGCTTGTGTGATCACAATGCTTGACCACAGAATTTTGTCTTGCATCCTGATTCCAAAATTACTGCATCTTATCTTTAGCTGAAATGTTAACCTTGAATAAAGTACACATAGTTTTCTAATATTTAACTTTCTTGAAGGGTTGCTGTAGCCCTGCCAGATATGTTAATCACTACCTGCCAGAAGTGTATTGTAGCTGGGATTCTGATTGCAAAAGAGTCTGCTTTTAGAAACGTCTTGGAGCCACCCTAACTCTGGGTACTTTTGGATTCTCAAGTCCTGTTTGCTACCTGGTTCAGTGGGCTAATTCTCTACAATCATATCTTCTTGCAGAGGTTGTGCTTGTTTCTGTGACCAGAAACATGTTATGAATTCGGATTTCGTTTGTATTATGAAGGCTCCCTATACTTCCAGTGGATAGTGGTGGCTGAGAGTGAAGTTAGAACAAAATAGAAATGGCATCCAACAATCATAAATACATAGTGCTGTGCAGTATGTGACTGTATCCCAAGCGCCCTTGGAGAGGGTTTCATTGAATGAAGAGCATTGTACAGTTATTTACAATTAACTTTCCTCTTTCCTGTAGGACATTGAAGATCTGGATCACTATGATATGAAGGAGGAGGAACCAGTTGATGGGAAGAAATCTGAGGATGAAGGCATTGAAAAAGAGAACCTTGCAATCTTAGAAAAAATCAGAAAAAATCAAAGGCAAGATCACTTAAATGTGAGTTAATGATTCCATGCTTCTTTGCAATACTTCTGACTTTAAAATAGAGGTGGCTTTCAGCAAAGAAAGCCCACTGCTATACACCTAGATATAAATTAAACTGTAGCTGACTGTTTAGCTGCTCATCTCGTTTCCAGATATATCCATGTGGTTGTCCCTCTGTTTCTTGCTTGGTACCTTTGTTACAAACATTAGTTCTCCTTGCAGAATCAGCAGAATGCATCTAGGTTGTGATCATGACTTTTGTTGCTGAATCCTTACTAAAGTAAAAAAATAAAGCCATATTTAAAATTGACTGTATTAAAAGTCATGGGTGACTTTAAATACTTGGTAAACCTGTGCTTTAAATCCATTTTATGCATGAGTTTATTTTTCAGTAATAGCTATGCCACCTGGAAATTTCTGGAGGGTGGTGGATTGTTGTGCAATTTTCTTATTGCCATACATAAAGCAAGGGGCCTTCAGCAGCTCTGCAGCTTTGTTGTCAGTTTCCTGCATGATCTTGCCAGCAGGCAGTTGCAGAAAAAGTGCTTATTCTCCAGAGGTTTAGAAACATTCTGTCACAAGTCCCAAGTTCCAGAGAGGCTTCTGCTTCTCAAAGGTGCATGTAGGAGGATATCATGATGTCATACAACCTTAATTTTGTTTGCCCTGACTCCCAAAAAAGTCAAAGCTTTTGTTTCGTAGAGGCTTAAAATGCGTAAAACATGAAATTTAGTATTTCTGTTTGATCTGCTTCAGCCAAAGGGTTTTAAAATTTTAACACCCAGGCCTGATTGGCATTTCAGGGTTTAAAAGCAGGTATACATAAGTTCCCAAACTGCTTTTGCTATACAGTCAAGTCTGGCTTTGAGACTTGACTAACCATAAACACAACAGTCACTTAGTGGTTTTGTTTAAACTTGAATGTTCACCGTTTGAGAAGATGCCTAGTGAGGTTTTGTGTGTTTCTGTGTGTATAACTCACTCCTAAGAGTAAGGGGTCTTTAATTGTGAAAGAAAATATATCCTCTTGCAGCCTGGAAGGCATAGCCTGCTTTACAACCATCTAAAATGTGGTAGAACAGAAGAAAGGTTTTTGTAGTGTCAGCGTTCTTCCTTGGTGCAGAAAGCCTCTTAAAACTGCAGATTTTCTTTTGCTATCTGTTCTTTTTCCATTTGGCTAAAATTGCCTTTCCTGTTGCTTTTTCCCTCCACATTTAGTGGAGCTGAAATGAACACTGCTGGTTTTCTGTTTGACAACAGCAGATTCAACTTACATAATAGCTGTTTCTCATGCCAAGACACTCTCGTTGATGCTGGTGCATAAACAAGGTCAGCTGAGTACAGGGAACAGGGTATTCAACTGCTGCTGAGGAACTGTGGTATTTTTGTGGGTCACCAGAAATAGCTGTGCTGCTGAAATAATTTCTCAAAGGACTTGTGAGGGTTTACTCTTAGGTGCTGGAGAACCAAAAGCTATAGCTGTGCTACTGACCTAGGAAAGAGCTAACCCAGTAGCACTCCAATGGTCCTCCATGCTGTCAAAACAGGCGATGTCTAATAGAATGTGTTAACCATGCTCTAAGAGAGCAGAAGTTTGCTGAGTATCCTGACAAAGCAAAATTTAAGTCTATACAGCCCTCACAACTGCGCTTCTGAGAGGACAGTAGCAGTTTCACAAACTTAAATGCAGTGGCTAAACATAGTCTGTTTTTTACAGGAGCCATGAAGCCTTTTGGGATACTTTGTTTCCTCAGCAGAGGCCAGTAAAACAAACCCATGCCATTTACATGCTGCTTGTTGGAAAAGGGAATGTGCAGCATAATGCAGGGCTTTGACTGGTGCCCAGTGCAGCCAGAAGACTTTCCAGTTCCTTGCCATGTTCTTTGGCCCAAGTCCCTGGGTTGTCCTCACTCCCCTTGGCTGCAGGGCAGGCTGGAGTTTTGATCATGCTCAAGGCTTGTTCGTGGGAAAGCAGTGCATGCGTTCCCATTCTCCTTTATTCCTGATAGGTTAAAGACATTTTTCTGCTTCTCAGGGTCTTGCCATAGGAGTTTTTAGGGTTTAAGTGTGTTGTACAAGTTAAGAATGTGTATTTACTAATTTTGTAAATTAGTTCTGTTCTTGGCAGTATCCTTAATCCCATTCTTCTTGCTGGCATCAGGAAATAAATTTGGCTTGTGGTACAGTATGTAACTTGGAGCAAGAATTAATCCTTCTCTTAACATTGTAATAACTTTAAAGAACCACTTACTTACCTGGAGTTGAAAAAGGTCTTTGAACTGGAATCATTAACTTCAAATATTTAACAACTTGCTGCTGCTTGCTTTTCAGAGGTCTCTCCCCACATAGTCATTTTCAAGATTAATGCCTTTCTTATTTAGATAATGCTATTAGCTTTTCCCATTTCATACTGAGAAGTTTAAGCACTTCCCTTTAGAAGTCTCCAATGTCTCTACTTTCATCTTCAGATTTCATGAAATCTAAGGTGTCATTTCTATTTTTAGTCTAATCCTTGAAGGAAGTATGAACCTGCTTTAACTTCTAGGAATGAATGTGCTTCTGCACAAATACTGAGAAAGTTCAATGACAGTGGAACTTGTATTCTTTAGCTCTTTTGAGGTCATTTTAAATTTCAGTTTATTTTCTTGGAGAAGCTTTCATGGTTTTTTGCAGTAGGTAGATTTTGGTCTTGTGGCTAAATCATCTGAAATGCATTGAGGGAAGAGGTTTCCCATAGCGTTCTGATGTGTCCACAATATTTTTCTGATCAGACAGAAAGCAAACAATTAGATCTTTGGATATAAAACTGCAGTGAACTGCACCTCCTACCTCCTATAAGTTCTGGGGGAGAGCAGGCTGTGGGTGCATTTTGAGGGTTGGAAGGTGAAAAGAAACCCCTGATACCTCTGTGGCCTTAGTACAGCAGGGCAGTGGCAAGTGCTGGTCCGACTGTGGCACGAGTTTCATGTTTCCATCAGTGCAGAAGCGCGTCCTTGGGGGGAAGGGTTTGAGCACAGGACTTGTAGTGATGCATCTAATGAATATTTTTCATGTCCAGCAGTTTTGGCTGTGGGAATTCCTGCATTAGGTATTTCTGTTATTTGCAGCTCTCAGCAACTGGCACATTGTCAACATAGATGTTTGCCTCTTGCAGCAGGGATTTCTCCAGCTTACCTGCTCGTTGTTCGGGAGAGCCACAAAATATGCTAGTACAGGAGAGGGTGATCAAGTGAGACTTTTTGTGCCTATTTGATTACTTATTAGGAAAACAAAAGTCATTTGGCTCTGGTCTGGCAGCTCAGTTAACTACTTCATATAAAATGGCTTTGCCTTTCCAATTTTGGCATCAGCCCCACATGACAGATACCCGTCAGATCCCATCATTGACCAGTTATTTCTGAGGCAGTTGCAACTATAAATCTTACTGTCACAATTTGAGAAATGGGAACTTTATCTCCCTTGGAGTGTCAAGTCCCACTTTTCCAGAAGGATACTGTTATTTATATCTGAGTTCAATCTTTGAAATTATAACTTGCATGTAGTGAGTTATGGAAAAAGTTTTTAATTTTAGTATCACTATAGTCAAAACTGACCTCAATGCTCTGTATCGTGCAATGGTGTGATGCAAGTTGTGCTCTCTTCTGAATTGCACTTTACAGTAGCTACAAAACCCACAAGTGACACCAGAATGAAGACGTGTTTCAGAGCAGTGGTGTTTGGCATTAGGCTTACCATCAGGTTTAGCTGTTACCTTCCTCTTCAAGTTCCTCCAAGGGTAGTTCAGAGCACATAAAATAAGCTCCTGTGCTAAACTTCTTAAATTAAGCTTGCTATCCTCTTTCTCCTGATTGTAGATTACTGGTTTACAGTCTATTGATTCTTTAGAGTAGCAAGTGTAACTATATTTAATGCTGCTATATAAGGAGTGGACAGCCCAATTACAAACTCATAGGAAAAAAGGGTGAAAAACACTTACAGACAAAGTGTGTTGAGGCTTGCTTACACACACTAAAACTAACTTCTTTAACACCACCTCATTTTATCAGCTGTTATAATGGCAGTCGGGGGGGATGTGGGTGTGTTAAGCTTTGGTTTTTGAATGTCTCCAGTATAGAAGATATTTAAATTATCATTTGCCAAGATGAGCTTCCAACATTATGTATAGAAATTCAGTAGTTTAGTTGGATGGAAATAGAGATGCAATGACAGAGGGGCAGGGTAGTAGTAGGGGCAAGGGCAGGTACAGTAGCAGGGGCAAGGATCTGCACAGCTCTGCACAGAAGAAAACCAAAATCTTGACACTTGTGTATGAAATTTCTTTCCTACAGACTCAACATACTGATGAGTCTCAATCTTAACTCTCACAAAGCACAATAACTGTACAAAGAATGGTGGCTAACACTGCTGTATTAACTGGTTAAATGTAATGCTTCCTTTTTCAGCTAATCTGCAAATAGTGGGCATCAATAGTAGTAATATGCAGATAATGCATATGAACAACCTTTTTATGTAAAATTTCATGTACTTGGTGTTAGAGAAATCCCTTCTTTTTCTGATACTGCTCTATAGATAAGGGCATAGTAAACAGAAAAATTACTTGTCTGAAGCCCTGTCTCTATGTAGCTTTTGTTTAATCAGATGAAAGGAGTTGCCTGTTATTTGCATGTTTAATGACAAGGTTCAGCCTTCATACCGGTCTGTTAGGAAAAACTAGTGGAATTTCAGAAATCTGCATAATTAAATCCAAAGGCAAATGAAAATGAGTAGCCTTAAAAGAAGAGTCTACAGATTCTAGTGTGAAGCCAAGCATATTACTTGATACCAATGCACAGAGAAGACAGAGGACTATGTGGAGGCTTTAGCATCAAGTAACTGTTACTGATACTTAATTCTTACTAAGAAGTAATTTGGTCTTACAATTAAGACCTTGCAGAATATAGAACATCACTGTGGACTTCAGGCAAACAGGGATGATGTTTCAGGTATTAGGCACTGGTCACAGCTGCTTCATATTCTTCCAGAAATACTTTTGACACTTCTGTCCAAAAAGGATGTGTTTGTAGATGTTCATAGTGTCTGGAAGGAATCTGAAGAAATACATATCTTTGAATTTTTAGATGGAGTAAAAAAGCAAACTCATCAACTTACTTATTCAGTAATTGATACAGACAGGCTGAATTATTCTAGGTGGGTCTTTTTTATTTGGTAGTGGGGCAGTTTATTTTTGTCGTGGTTTCCCCCCCAGCCATGCTTATGAGCTCTCCATGTATTAGCCTGTATTTCAGTGGCAGCGACAGAAGAACAGGAGCAGAAGGGAACTGCAGAGGTCTAATGGAATCATCTACCTTGGGAAACAGACTGTTGGTGACAGCCCAAGTGTCACAGGGTCAGGGTTTGGGGTGGTAACTACCTTAGCTCATTTGGAGTCCTTGTTCCTATTCAGTATTTTAAATCTTATAATGCTAACTTTTGTCTCTGTTTTTCAAAACTCTTGAACCTAAAGTGGTATTTTGGGTGGGATATGTAAGCAGAGTTATCACATAACATATAAGAAAATTGTGTGCTAAGTTTTCTCTTACTTTGAGGTGCTGAGTAGTACAGAACTGAGCTCTAAAAGAACAGAAGACATTTTTGCCCTGGTTGCATAAATCAAAAGAACTACGACAAGTCACAAGAAGTATTTTGTATTTTAAGGTTTGCTTACCTTAGTCTTCCCCTGTGTAGGTGTTGATTTTTTTTCACTCAATTGCAATAAGTATTCTTTTGTTCCACACTTTCTAAAGTCATTGGTTGGTTTTTTGTCTGGAAGCTGCTGTTCTAGAGTGGATACTTCCCAACTCCTGTACCTTTTTTCATGACCAAATAAAAATATACCTCTGAGAAAGTAATAAAACCTTCTGTGTAGAAGCTTGTTCTTTGGATTAGTCTTACTCTTCTTCCCAGTGTGTAAAAGTAGACTGTAAAATGAAATATTTCTGAGATGTACTGTGCATCCATCTTGGAAATTAAAATGCCAAAGATTTAGCTCCTTTACAGAAAAATACCTGTTGTACCTTGATTAAAAGTTTGTATCACCTGTAGGATTTAGTAGTATATATTAATGTGGTTCTTTAGAGGGAGGGCCTTGTTTCTTTTGAGTAGACTTTGCTCACTAGAATATTAAACTTTTCAGAAACCTAACTCTCATACAGAAATTAATATATTGTTAATACCTTCTAGTTAGTATAACTTAGTAATGTAAAGCTGTTTGTAAATATGACTTTTCACTTATTTGGAGTCTTTTTTGTTTGTTTCAGGGTGCAGTCTCTGGGTCAGTTCAGGCTTCAGATCGACTTATGAAAGAACTCAGGGATATATATAGATCACAGAGTTATAAAACAGGTAAAATGCCTCAGATTTCCCTTATTTTAAAATATGCTTTAAATGAATTCTCTTGGGAAATACTTCCTGCTAATTTTTGTGTTTTGTTGTCCTGTGTTTGTATCGACGTGTGTTTGTGTGTGCACGTATGTAAAAATACATAGATTCATTATATATACTCTTATTACATAAAGTAGTTTATTTGTGGAGAAAAGTCAGAACATATATTCCTTGGAATAATGATGTGAACTACAGTGGAAAACAAGCTTGTATTTTAAATTAGTTTGAATAATGACCAGTGATTATCTTTAGGTAGTGGATGGCTGTTTCATTTATTCCTTATAGGAGCTGTATCTAAACTAGCTCAGCCAAGGATTCAGCATATTGAATTGTCTGAGTGTTACCATATGAGAAACAGAAATTACATAGATTTTGGGCAGGTTGTATTCCTCTAGGTCTGTCAGACAACTCTGCCACTGCAGCCAGGTGTGAGACCCTGGTGCAGGCCAGGGGGGGAACAGGAGGAATGCCTAATTAGAGAGTCAGTATATAACCTTAAATACCCTTTCACTTTTCTGAACTTTTGCCCATATTTATTTCTATTGGACTTAAATCTCACTTGGCAATGCCATTTCAATTGTATGTAAAAGAACAGAGGTGAAAGGACAATAGGTTCCTGTTTTGATTTGTCATATTTAACTTTTAGGTCAATTGTTCCATGCATGGAAGTGCTGGGGACAGTGGTGAAATGTCCAGGGTATAAATTTGATGAGGTAACCTAGTGTTGATCTAATGCAGCCTACTTCTTTTAGCTTTGTTGCAACTGAGTGCTTGCCAGTGTGCCCTAATCACCATCTGTCTGGGAAGGAATGGATTAGTGGGACTAGGGAAGAGCTAGAAATAGATCTCTGTGAAGTCATTGGGGATGCTTTACTGCCCGTTTCTGATCTTCAGGGTTTGTTTTTGTGATTAGAACTAAGGTTGGCTATAACAAACCAACTTGACTGTGAAGGCTGCTGTGTGGTGCTCAGTGATGTGGTGGTACCACTGGAGTCAGCCAGGGGCCCCTGGGGTAGGTGTGGTTTGAGGTGAGGATTTAGGCTCTTTAATAATGCCATTTCTTGGCTTTAGATAAACAAGTCTTAACGAGTTGCAAAAGACTGATCTCAGTGTAGGAAAGCATACTCTAAATTATGAGGAAGAGCAAATCTTGCTAAACTTGACTGAAAGTTGAGGTTCTAAAAGGTGAGTGCAGTAACTTACAGCTTATGACTTTGGAAATATGTAAAAATACTGTGACTGGATGCCTCATGTTGATCTCTAAAACGTGGTAATGAAGTAGTGTCAAGTGGAGGTTGACACTACAAAGATAATGGAAATTCTGCTTTGAAACACCGTCCTACTGACACATTGATTACATTTTGCTGGTAAATTGATGCTGTTTGTTATAAAACTTACCTAGATTCATTCCTTATGGCTTCATTTATTCCTCGACCTTGAGTGAATTTGTTATTGGTTCTTTTCCTTCACACAAAACTCCTGCTTTTATAGCCTAGTTCTGCCTTTTGTTAGGTAACTGCCACCGTGTGCACAGGCTATGGCAGGTAATTGGCTTTTTCAATGTCATTTTTGTTCAGGGTACTTGCCCCATGATCCATTTTACCCTAAATTTAATTTCTTCCTACTAATGCGCAAAGGGAACCATTGTGAAACTTACAGGTTCTGGTAACTGTTGCAAAGTAATTTAACACTGTTTTAATTTCTTTGTAAGACAAGCCAGAAAGGCTAAGGCTGATTTTTAGTTGGGTAAGGATGACTTTATTTCATTTGCATGAGGTTACATGTTTTTAGGACTGACAGTAGGACAACACTGGGATTTCTGAAGTGAGTAATACTTGTAGCAATAGTATTTTAAATTTTTTTTTCTATTCGACTGTTTTATAAAAAAGTACTATTAAAAGACAGTGGCTTCAATTGTAGGTTTGTATTCAAGGTAGTATCTATTTTGGAAATGAATTTCCTTTATCAATTGAAGTAATGCTGCTGGAGTTCAAGCAAAAGATGACAACAAGCTTGCTCTCAACAGCAGTTGCTTATGTACCTGGGAAATTAAGGGGAAAAATTGCCCTTAAAGAAACTGAAAATAATTTTCTTGCAAGCTGACAGAAGCAAAACATAGTCCAGCAAATTAAGATACTGTTGTGAATTAGACAGTTTCATTAACCTGTTCAGATAATGGGAGCCACAAGTCCTGCAAAGTAAGATTATCTTATTTCCAGATATCAGATTGGAGATTCACAAAGGACTTCATGTAATTTAGGGGATTGGGAAAGGAGGGCAAGAAACAAAGAATTTGGGGATATTAAATGAAATCTTTTCTGTTCATATCTTTAGCATCTGCTTGGTTCACATATAGTTCATATAGACTTCAATTCACTGTTTTTATCCGAAGACTGTATGGGATTTACTTTTTGATATAGTAATGTTGCCATAAGTAAGACATTGCCTCTGTTTTGAAAGGAATTATTTTTCTTTCTACATTTCAATTTTTTTTTTTGCTTGCTTCATGGTTCTGTGGGCTTCTTTTTACTTGATCACCTCTTTTACTTGATCACCTCTGAGGAATAAAAAACCCACCTTGTGTTTAAGCAAGAGGAACCTACCTTGATCCCTTGCCTACATTAAGGACCTCTCAAAATCTGCTATTAATAAGTTAATTTCTTTTTGACAGGAACCTTTTTCCTCTCACTGTCAAAATTACAAAAAAAGCATATGAGTTACTTCCAAATAACATCTCTTGATTATTCAGAAAATCCCAAACAACGCCCTCCCTCATCTTTGGATAGTGTTGTTAAGTAGCTTCTGTATCAAGACATGGATCCCCCTGCTGCTGTTTCTGAGGAGACACAGATACCACTGACTCAACACTTGGGTGCTTGAAAGGCTGATGGAGAGTTGCAGTGGTGTTAAAGCTCCTGCTTGTCAGTCCTGAGCTGAGCCTCTCTTGAAGAACCCTCTTGCAGCTTCTGGCTTAGGTGCAGGACAACTCCCCATTGGGGAAACTGGCAAAATGGATGGGCCTCGGAGCTGCAGGACTGGGACATGAACTGTGGCTAAGAACAGCAGTCCCAGGATGATGGAAGGAGTGCAGGAGTGGGGCTGGAGGCTTAGGGAGTGAACAAAGGGATGGAAGTTCTCTTGTGATCTTCCAGTGTTTCGGATGGTGTCAGGATCCCTACTGTAACTTGTTCCCTTGTCTGTAATAAGTATTCTACACTTGTGCTAGGGGCCAAAACTGTAATATTGAGAGGCTGCTTCTTTCCAGCCTTTGCTCCCATTTGGATGCAGGTAGAAGAAAATATTCTGGATACAACAGTGGAATAGATTTGTCATTAATGGGAGTTGACAATGAGCAGAGTTCTGAATGTCAACTCCTTTGTTGTTACATCAGAGCAGTACAAATTGAAATTCTTACAGTTTGTGACTTACACTAAGGTCAGTTCAGAAAATAGTGTCCTTGCATCTGGGGAATTGGAAAAAGGCCTTGATAGCTCCTTTGGTTGATCCTCAAACAGAAATGTTATGTCTCTGAAGTAGCTGCTGATTAAAAGGGACATGGAGAACACAGTGAGCATGTGTTCAGGCCTACATTGTTATTCTAGACATAGAAAAATTAGAAATTGTGCTCTTGGCTGCAATACCCACTTGTTAGTGGTACTCAGTAATGAGAAACAAGCATGAGTGCTTTAACTTGTGTGCCAAGTTTTAAAATGCTTTAGAAGTAAAGGTGTTTGGACAGCTTGAAATGTCATCTGTACTCCAAGTACTAATGCTTATAAGTTTCAACTGCAAGATTATTTTTATGCTAGCATAACAAAACTCAGAAATGAATATCCCTGTCCCTTGGGGAGAGTGTGGTGGCTGCAGTCTGGTGGTTGTATTGCCTTCAGAAATCCTAGGCAGGTTCCTGATTTGCATATGACTTCCAAACAATTAGGTCAGCAACAGAGATGCTGTTAAATATTAGGCCAGGTAACGAGTTTAATAATAGTGGGTTAGTCTATATGCATGAATATTCTGTGAAAGAAGAGGTTTAACTTTTGTACATGACTGATACCATGTTCTTGTCTGGTGATTAAAGATTTATTGGTTTTTCCAGAGCTGCTTGTGAATTTATGCAGAGAGGAAGCTCTGAATATACAAGAAAGTGGCAGATAATTTCCATCCTTCCCTGGGAGTGAAATTCACAAATGTTGTTTAACATGCTTAAAACAAATAGGCCACTGAAAATCACCAGCTGGCTCCCACAGACCATTCCATTCTTTAGAGGCATCTCTCTGGCTTCTTCAGTCAGCTGTTGGGAATGTGCTTCATCCACTGCAGCATCCCTTTTTTTTTTATTGGTTTCTACTGCATACACTGTGCAGTGTACTGTCCTGGTCTGCCTGTACTGATGAGAACCTGTGAAATACAATGCTGCATACTCAAACTGTGTTGGAAAGTGTCTTAAAAGCATGTTGGTCGTGTACTGGGTGTAAAATATAGTGAGTAATAAGCAAGATGGAGTTGTAGTTGCAGAAGTTTGAAGGTGAAATGGTAAAGTATCAGAAAAAAAATCTGATTCATGTGGAATTTTTTAATAGAAGTGAAAACACTTTTTCCTTGTAGTTGCTTGAAGTACTTCTGCTACTGGAGGGAGGATGTGCCTCAGTATCTTACCCATTACTTACACCTGCTGACAGTATTCATATTTAAAAGGAAAGAATGTTTTTGCTAAGTTTTCTTACTACACTTTTAGTGCATAATTAATTCCATCTAATATTTCTACAGGGATATATTCAGTGGAACTGGTAAATGACAGCTTGTATGAATGGCACGTTAAGCTTCTCAAGTAAGTTATTAATTTTTTTTATGTTCTGAACAATCTGTTTTATTATTTCTGCAGAGATTCTTTTGATAAATGAGAATCTCTAGCCAGAGCGTATAAAATAGCGTGTTACAATAGTAGTAGTAGTAATGGTAATTGTAGCCACTAAATAGTGGCTGTAATTCTGATACATAGAAATGTGTAGAGATGGAACTGTAGTAATTGAGCTGCCAAAAAGACAGACCTGCTTTTCACTGCCAACACTATTTGTATTACATTAACTGTCATTACTGTTCAATTTTAAAACTGCTCCAAAATATGCAGCCTCAAATGATGAAAATTTTTTTCAAGAGTTTTTGCATGGTTTTACTTTTATTAGTTTTTCATGACAGGAATATCCAACTAATAGTTTCATTCAAGATGTAAGAAAGAACAGAACTGCCTTAGTGTCATTAGTTGTTTATTCCTACAGTTAGATAGACACATAGGACAGAAACTTTTAGCTATCACATAAATGTGAGGTTTATAACTACATATAATGTGTCTTCTGTCATCACCTAGTACCCAAAATGAAACGCAGTACATAACTCACCTTGTTACATCCATAATCCAATAACTTTAACCCTAGAGGTGTTAGAGTGAAATTATTCCTGGTAAGAGGATCTTCTGCTGTCATCCCTATACAGTACCCTAAAGAAGGGAAGAACATACTCAAACTATGCCGGGTGGCTGCAAAATTTGGCAATGGATGCAAGAGCTTGCATTGGTTCAGATATGTCATGGTGGATAGGTATAAGGAGAGAGGCTGTTTCAGCACAGTAGGAATTGACCTGCCTGTAGGAATTGTTTTCTTATCCTATGGGTGAGACTTGTGCAAACTGGGTCACCAGCTGCTGAAATAGTTTTGTTTCCTTCTTAGTGTAATCATGGGCATGTGAAGGTTTTGAGGCTGAAAATGGCAGGAATGGCACATCAGAGAAATCTGTGTCACGTTATAGGAGGCCTTTCCTGTCGAGTGCTTCTGTAACCAAGTGCTCAGAGCACTGTGCAGTGATTTGAAACCTCTGTTCAAGTGCTGTGAACAGGTCTCATTTTCTGCATTCAGAAAAGAGGAAAATGGAGTACATGCAGCATTTCAATTCCAGAATGTCTAAGAGAATAAGTGTTGTGTTTGTTTATTGTGGCAAAAAGTGTCTGGAAACAAATGCACTGTGTGCAGAGTAGCTGAGGGGGCAGATGTCAGAGGAAAGAGCCCATGTGAGGAAGGACCAGGATTGTTACTAGAACAAGTCCCTTTGAACTGACCTAGCAAAAGCCATGGCTTGAAATGAGAGGTTCCTAAGCACTGGAAAATTTTTTTCTGAAATAATTTCTCTCTGGTAGGACGGGGACAAACTGCCTAAGTAATTCTGAAAAGAGATCTAATAACTTTGTACTTTCACCTGTAGCAGAGGATTAGATTGAATGGCCTTCAGTCCCTTTAACACATGCTTTTGCCTTGCTGCAGGTGTTTTTGACTAGTGTCTTCTATTTAAAAGCTGATGGGGTGTCAGAGCTTGGTGGGATTAACCCAATAGTGTCTGAATTAACAGCCAGGCTGCTCACCACCAGCATTTTGGAACAAACAGTTGTTGAAATTCTGCTGAGCAGAAGCTGCTGGCTTTAGTCCTTCTGCTGATGCAGATTACTTTTAACAGCTGATGCAGAACTACAATTACGTATTCCATAAAGGATTCACTAACTGTGTGCTGAAAACTGGATGACTGCTGTCTTCCTGTTCTTCTCCCCTTGTATTTGAACACAACTGAACTGAAGAGAATAAAAATTGCTCTTTTCAAATAAACAGCTTATATTGTACTGTGTTTAAGTAACACTTGATAGCATGGGGAATGTAGTACATTGCAGCAAGTTTTCATGCTGATCTTGTGGCAAAGTTTTTACTTATTAAAAGGAGCAAGAATTTCCTACAGTTCACCTTAAACTGCAATCTGTAAACTACAAATACATAAAGTCTTTAAGAGGAATTACTATTTATAGGTATTGGAAATACTAACTTCATCCATGATCTCCCCCCTGCTGCTTTTGTAGGGTTGATCCTGATAGCCCACTGCATAGTGATCTTCAGGTCTTAAAAGAAAAAGAAGGTGTAGAATACATTTTACTCAACTTCTCTTTTAAGGTAAGTGTCTGTGGGATGAAAAGCTGCAGTTAAATTTGAGGCTTACTATACAAAGTGACTGAAATGACTCTCAGCTGTTACTTGGGTAGTAATGGATCTGTAGCATTAAAAAAGGGAAGAAAACAAAGAAAACTAACTTTTAAGTTCAGCACTAAAGCTTCCCAAAAAAATGTTTTTTAACCAGTACTGTGGAAAGGGAATTTTTACAGAACTGAAATGTTGTAGTACTTCAAATCTGGTTTGACAAATGAGGCTATTTAAATACTTTCTGATTGGGAAGCAATGTCACAGTATTTTCCTTAATCCGTTTTTTATTATTATTCTTTTCAGGATAACTTCCCTTTTGATCCTCCCTTTGTGCGAGTGGTGTCTCCTGTGCTCACGGGAGGGTAGGTTTGAGTTGCCCTACAGAAATTGTCCTTTGTGGTAGAAATGTTACAACTTGAAAAACTCTGTGCCTGCCATAGTGTTTAAGAACTGACCTCTGGGGGGAGTTAACATCACTGTTACTTCTCCTGTTGTAAGGTGTTTTGAGTTTGTGCTTTGAACGGGGATCCCTGTGTGCCTTCAGTTTGCTGTATAGTCTTAACTGTCCCTGTCTTGCTGGTAACACTGCCATAAAGTTTTTGTTTAAAAATTCCTCAAATGCTAATCCAGAAATACTAAATTTAATTGAAAACGTGCTCCAAATGTCATCTGTTTGAAGTGCTGTGGCACAGAAACTTGTATATATCCCTGGAGAGAAGATTAAATTCACCTTCCAAGGCTTTTATGCATCTCCTGGTGACAGGAAATGATACCTACACTGAAATTAGAAAGTGATTTACAGGAAAAGAGCAAGCAAAGATCTGATTATCTCATATTATTTGTAAGTGCACCCACATTGTTTGAAATAGCATGAAATTTCTTTACAGAATTGAATTTTCTTGGTTTCTTTTAGCTACATGTCAGTATTATGTATATGTAGAATAGCCATACAAAGTAACTTCCCTTTTTCCATGGTGTCTGCAGTTGTGCAGACCAGCTCAGTCAGTGGTTTAAACTAAGTCTAGTTAGCAAACAACTTTTTTTTGTCTCACAGTGCTAATCTTCTTTGCCTAACACAGCTAACTAGTCATAATATATTACTGGTTGAAGGGCATTTCAGCTTTATGAACAAAGAATTTAACAAACAAGCTGGCAAGAGCTTAAAGTGCTGTGAGCACTTGCATCTTTTTACTAACTGCTGATGTCAAGTGTATTTTCTTTCACATTTGTTTCTAGGTATGTCCTAGGTGGAGGTGCATTATGCATGGAACTTCTTACTAAACAGGTGAATATGGACATTTTTATCTGGATAATAAAACATGTCTTAATATAGTGAAAATAGGTGCTTTCCTTGAGATGAAGAATCCCTGTGTGGAATAAATTACACACTCCAAGGGAAACATGGTGGAATTAAACCTTAATCCCACAAGATTTGCCATGTTCATCTTGTTTGAGATCTTCTCTTCTGCCTTGGATGGCTTACAAGAGATCTGAGGAAGAGGCAGGAAGCGTGAGCACGTCAACTTGAAATTCTCAATTTCTGTGAGGAAGGCAGTGTGAAAAGCCATCTCTGGGGAGCAAGACACATTGTTTTCTTTTCTAGAAGCCTGTTCAACTGCAATAAGTCAGCTCTGGGGAAGTGAGGAATGCAGAAGATTATAGGCATATATGATTTTTGTAGACAGAGTGATTTTTCTCTTTAAAATAAGTCAATGAACGAAGTAACTTACTTGCAGGCTCTGGCAGAAACTCTTGTGAGCTCTGGAAGGTAAAGCAATGCCAGAGATGAGCAAAATTCTTCAGCTTACTGAATTGGCTTCATTAGAAATCAGTCTTTTCTGCTTCTTGGAACAAGAAATTGTAATTTCTGTTGTGATATTGCTGAAAATGTGTCAGTGCTGTAAGGCTGGAGGTTTTTTGTTTCTCTTGCTGTATTTTGGAAATGTGATTCAGTGTTTTCATTCTGCTTATGAGTTCTTAGTTCTAGTACTGTATATCATTTTACAGATTTTCTGTGGAAAATAAAAGTTAACTGAAAAGAAGTAGTTAAAACTAAAACTGGAGTGCAGAAAAAAAATAATCCCAAAGCACATGTTCCAAAATAGATTTGCAAGGTGAGCACAAGCAGCAAGTACATGTTGTATGTTAATATTCCTTTCTTCCTCCAGGGCTGGAGCAGTGCCTACTCAATAGAATCAGTCATCATGCAGATCAATGCCACTTTAGTCAAAGGAAAAGCCAGAGTACAGTTTGGAGCCAATAAGGTAAATGTCATATGTTTATCAATTACACAAATCACTGCTGGGCTTCCATTTCTTTGCTGACTTGCATAGAAGATGTTTAATGACAGAATTGTTATTGCAAATATATTTGCATTTTGAATTGTCAGGTGCCTGTATGGGTGTTTTATTGGCAATTAAGAATTTACTATGTAGTTATGAGCATATGAGGTGGATAAGGCCTTGGGATGGGCAGGGTATTTAAGTAGTTAGGCTTTTGCTATCCTTGTATTGGAATGGGAGGGAAGGAGGATCATAATTGGGAGGATTTGGAATTTCTGGCTCTGAGAAGGGAATCTTGAAAGCCAGGAATGTTCTAACATTGTACATGATTTTTATTTTTAAGCCCACTGTAGACTTCCCTTGTAGAACTCTTTCTGAGTCTTGCATATCTAGATGCAGGTTTTTATGTTAGTTTTTTCTCCTTTCAGAATCAATATAACCTAGCAAGAGCACAGCAGTCCTATAAGTCACTAGTACAAATACATGAGAAAAATGGTATGTATGTTCTTGCCACTTTGTTCTTGTCTGCACAGCACCCTGGGAATTGGTGTTAGGCCACAGAGAAACTTGAAGTGACAGTGTCTTATTTTGGCTTGGGAAGACCATAAATGTTTTTTTCCTTCTTTTGTTCTTGCACTAGGAAGACAGTAGTGCTTAAATAACTTGACTGCAACACCATTGCAACTTTTCCAGCATACTTGAATGTTTTGTGTGTTCCTACTGCTTCTTGAAAAGCAGCTCCATTTCACCCTCAGCCAGTTGATCTAGAAACTTCATTGTTCTGTATCTTTAAGGGATCTTATTATTGGTGAAGTATCTGCTGGAAGTGTATTTCTTACCTTGAAAGATTTTGTTTCAATGTGGCAAAAACCTATCGGAAATAATCATTAAGGAAGAGAGAAAGTGGAAAAAAAGACCTGAGAATGAAAAATAAAAGAAGTCCAAGTGAGGTGAAGTAGTTGGGAAGCTCTATGAGAGAATAGGAAGGCACCTGTTTCAGTCTGGGCTTTTTTACTCTATTAAAAGTCTGCTGCATAAAAGAAGTGTACAAGTGCTTTAGGTATAATTGAATTTACTGTGGCAGTGTGAGAAGCCTGGGGCTTTAAAAGGTTTAAGTAGCTTACATGTTACATAAAGGTGGTCAGCAGAGTTGGTTCCCTGGTCTCGTGGTGAGGGAGTTAGTCCAGTTAGCACTTTGTGATGCTCTTTGCTCTGGGTTGGACGCAGTGTCCTCCAGGAATTCAGGTTACTGTGGACATGGTTCAGTGTGACTGCAGAGAGCACCTCAGCTTCCCTGCAGTAAAATGGAACATAACACCTGTGCTCTTGGGAGGAAGATCAAAGAGAATGACTTTAACATGCTTTCCAATTTTACAATATTTTGATCTTGCTGTTAACTGAGTCTTTTGCTCCTTTAGTTTGCTACAGAAGCCAGTGTGGCTGTCTGTTTACTTCTGCCTATGTGCTACAACTGATCAGTTCTGCCTCAGGAGCTGTACACAAAGCATTCACAGTACTCAGTGCTGCTGTGAAAGGTGTAGCTTAGAGCTGCTACCTGCTCTCTGGGACAGCACAAATGGGTCCCAAATTCACTGTACACACACTTAGAGGAGATTTTACAAAAGGGGCTGGGAGAATTAAGATTGGAGCTCTGGGGGGTCTCTAGAAAAAGCTGTGCACACTTGATCAGGTATGATTCAGCTGCTAAACATGCCAAATTATGTCAGGAGACCAGTTATTCAACTGACATTTCTGAGCTTATTCCCACAGTAAGATTTGTAGAAGTAGGATAAACCATTTAGTTGCTTGTGGATGCCTAACTCTGCAGTACACAAAATGGGATTTATATAAGTGTCCCAGTGCAGTCATGTTTGTATGTCTATGCTTTAAGTAGCTTGAAGACTTTGGGCTTTTACCTCTCTTCTATTAAGTTTGCTTAGAGCAATGTTCCTCTTTCAGCAGCTTCCTCAGCTTGTCCAGCTCAGGATAGCTGCTGCCACAAAAATCTGTGTTTGCACATCCAAATACTGGGCCTGATTCTGGAATGTGCCTCATGGTTTGTCTCCCACTGCTGACTACGAGCATTTAGGGCACTGGGTCTAGCTGAGCTGGCCTGTTTTAAGAGGGAAGAAATGAGCCAGGTTAGGTTTCCATCTCCCACAGATGAAGAGTAGGATGGTCTGGACACAGCAATGCTGGTACCTAACTTGTTTCTGTTCTCCACAGGCTGGTACACTCCTCCAAAAGAAGATGGCTAATCCTGAGGACTGTTGTATACCTGGACCAATGTCAAAAAACAAGCTCTTTTTTATGTTTTCCAACACACAGACTCAAGCTATGAGTGCCCCTATAACAGCTGTACTGAGGACTTTAGCTATTAGATAAGTTAGTGGATAATCTGTCAACTGACACGTACAGTATAAGTTACAGCCTTACCATTCCGCTCTTCTTAGGCATCTGGACTGAGCAGTTTGGGCCTTTACCATATTTGTTCTTATGGATTTAAGCATATTTGGGCCACGCCCTCCCTTTTCCCTTTTTTTATTTGAAAGCATAAGCTCTCCCTGCAGCAGGCTATCGACTTACTAAAGATCATTCAATAGGAGGGAGTTGTTCACACACTTCTGTGTATTTCTTACCTTTTGCAAAATGCAGACTGCAGAGACTTGCGTTGTATTGTTTCATTTAAAGCCAAGAAGTTTAATACATTGTTAATTACTGTTTTAGGAAATGTCAGGTCTTGCAAATCACAGTAGTTTTTCTGGTCTGAAATGACAGCGTTTGTAGTATTTCCAAATTAATGATATAGGAAAAACACATGTATGTTAAGTCATTAAACATTTTTCATGGCTGTATGAGAATATGAACTGTTTATTGGAAAAGATGCTCTTTGTTTAGATTATCTTAACTTTTTGGTTTGGTTTTCTTTTTTTTATTTTGTTTTGGTTTTTTGTTTTTATGCAGAGCAAGGCTGTGCCAATCAAACCTTGTAACTAGTCACTTCCACTGGGGCATCAGAACTTGCTGGGCTGTTCCTGCTACTTGTTGGCTCAACCTCCTTAACAAGAAGAGCCACAGTATGAAGCTTGAAGTTATTTAAAATACTAAAAACCTTTTTAGGTGTTCCATTTTATTAACGGGTTGTTGCAATCATTTGTAAACTAATGAACTTATAAAGTGATTGGCACAAATTGAGATGAAAGTCCTTGAATGAAAAATTTTTATATAAAAGCTACAATAAAGAACAAAAACATGTCATCCAATTCAGAGGCGTAAGAAATGCTGCCATACTCATGACGGTGGTTTTGTTGTTGAAAGACTAATGGGAACTGTTCTTTCTTTATTAGGAGATGAATCTGGGTCTGTGTACTTACACAATTTCATTGCCTTACCGGAATCGACTCTATTTTGGTTGTAGTACTAGTCATTAGGCCTGTGCACCCCTCGGGGCCGAGCTAAGGGTGTGTTCCATGGATTAAGCACTTTCAGAAGTGCAGAAGCATGTTTTTGTTATGGTTTTTTTTTTTTTATTTTTTTTTTTTAGTTGACTATCGAACTTGTGCTATTTTCTCTGTCAGGCACCCGCGGGTCCTTGCGCATTTGCTTCTAGATCCAGTTTTTAGCTCGAAAGAAACGATGGGAGAGGTTTGGCACTCCTTCCAGCGCGCTGGGTGACAGCCGGGACGGCGGGGCTGGGGCGGCCCGGCCTCCGCCCTTCGGCGCATGCTTCGGTTTGGGTTCCATTTCTTCTGGCAGAGTTCCTTGGCAATGTACAGTAATTTGTAAACTTGCATCAAGTTTATGAATAAAAAGCATTTTACGAAGCGCTGTGTCCGTGCTGGGGCCCGGGGCGCGAGGGACGGGGGGAGCTGGGAGTGGACTGGGTCCTCCCCGCCGCCAGGCGGCGCCAGTGTGGGGGCCGGAGCCCGCGCGCGCTGACCGGAAGTTGCCTCAGGCGCGGCGGCGCGCGGGTGACGCAGGACGCCGGGGCCGCGGCGGGGCCGGGGCGGCTGCGGGGCCATGGAATCCGCGGCCAAGGGCGGCTACGTCCTCGCCAACCTCGCCGAGGTGGTGGAGCGCGTCCTCGGCTTCCTGCCCACCAAGGCGCTGCTGCGCGCCGCCTGGTAAGGGCCGGGGCCGTGGGGTGGGCGGCGGCCGGCTCCGGTTCGCGGGGCGGTGCGGCCGACGCGGGGTGTCCGTGCTGTGTTGCAGCGTGTGCCGGCTGTGGAGGGGGG
>VZRO01004188.1:80076-113612 GCA_013397915.1 Daphoenositta chrysoptera | reverse complement strand
TGGGTGTCGGCGCTGGAGCCGGGCCCCGCCGAAAGCCACGCGCTGGTGCGCGCGCTGGCCCGCGAGCTCGAGGTGAGGGGGCGCGAGCTCGGCGCCTTCGGTTAAACACTCAACGCGCTTCTTCCAAGCGCCTGGCAAAAGGGACCTGTTCGGAGGCGTAGGTGGTTTTGACAGTTCAAGTGTTGCGTGTTAGTACACTGAGCAAAACGCTGAGGATTTGCAGTTCAGGGTACATCTGTTCATCTCGGCAATCTTGTTAAGAGGTAAACCCTTATAGGCTGGGAGACACTGAGAAAACACTGCAGGATTTCTCTGTCTGGCAGGATTCCTCTCCAGTATTAACCTGGAAAGGAACCTGGGTCTTCACTACACGGAGATTCATGTCAGGGTCTTAAGCAGTAGACAGAGGCCTCAGCAGATCAGTGTTAAACCAGCTGGGACAAAAAAGGCCGGGAGCGCCTCTGCACTGTTTTCCAGCATCAGCACTGATGAATAGCAGAAGTTGACGACCATGAATGCAAGGAGTTTCGATAGNTGCGGCCGACGCGGTGTGTCCGTGCTGTGTTGCAGCGTGTGCCGGCTGTGGAGGGAGTGCGCCCGGCGGACGCNAAAGAAGGAGCAGAGTCATGGGGCCAGTCTGTAGAGCTGTTCTTGCTCGTGTGAGGTTTGGGTCAGCTCCCTGCCTGTGCTATCAATTCATTAGATAAATCTGGGCACTTCTGAGGCTAACGGGAGGTTGTCTGTTTACTGGCAGGAGCCTGGTGAGGGGGGAGGAGACCAGCGTGGGCTGCCGGTGGAGCGAGAGTAGTTTCTCCTCGGTTTCTGCCCCCACTTTTCCTCCAGTTCGTTCCGTCTCGTGTACTCCTCCTGCTGTGTCTTTGCAGAAGGTGCATGTGCTGCCCCAGACCGTGCTCTACATCGCTGATGCGGAGACGTTCAGCGGGCACGAGGAGTGTCACGAGCAAAAGAAAGGTAAAGCCTGGACCTAACTCACTCCCACTTCAAGATACACGTGGGATGTAAGTAGAGCATAGTCAGCTAAAAGGGAATTCTCTGAGTTTTGGTTTCAGTGGAAAGTAAATCCTTTGCAGAAACCATGACCACGTAGTATTGCATTTGTGGTATGAAGCAGCTCACAGATCTGTGTTAATGTGCACAGATGGGTTCCTTTCCCTTCTGTGGAAGACACTGAATGTGTTTGCCTGCCGGCAGCCCTGTGCTCTCAGGGAGCAGCACAGACCTGCGTGCTGTTACCAGGGCCGCCACTGATGGGCAGCATTGGTTAAACAGGACGGGGTTGGCTGGGGGATTTGCTCAGAACAGGCTTTTACTGCTCTCTGATGGTTTTTTTTGGTCTCTTCTTTTAACAGCCAGAAAAAGAAACAGTAAAGAAACAGCACTCGCACTTGAAAAGTTGTTGCCAAAGCGATGTCAGGTTCTTGGACTGGTCACCCCAGGGATTGTAGGTAGGAGCGAAATGCGTGGGTTTTTGAGAGATCAGCTTGAAGGTGTCATCTCCCACCTTGTTCAGCACTGGCTGCAGTTTTGAGGAGTTCACAGTGTCTCTGCTAAGTGACATGGAGCTTACTTCATGTATTGCAGTTATAATTAAAAAGGTTGATTTAATTGGGCAGGTAGCTTTCCCTGGCACCTTAATGAACTTATTGAATGTTGCTTGGATTTATGTATGTATTTCAGTCATATTGTGACTAACTGTACAGGGCATCTGTACAGGGTATATACCTATTTGTAATAGTCTAGGAGGAGGCATAGGCATTAACTGGAAAATTCACAGCCTCCCTTGGCAGGCTTTTTCTCAAGCCTTACTCTTTTATCATTAAAAAGTTGGATTTTTTATAGTTTGTCACTTTAAATTCACTTCCCACATCATAAGTAAGGCATTTGATTGTTGTCACTACCATATTTTAATAATACATTCCCAATTTTTGTGTCAGTTTGCTTTATACTGTCATCATGTGCTTATAGGACACTTTAAAAACTTGAGTATGTCTGTGTGCCTGGGGAAGTTGGCAGTATTGCATTGTTCTTGTTTTCCTAATGTTTTTTATTTGGTGTGCCTGGGGGAATATGTGTAAACATATCCATGTCTCCTTGTCAAAACTGACTTCAGCATGATCCATAGCCAGCAGGACTTACACGTTTCATCTTTCCAAAACATGAACAAAAAATCACACCAGTTTGCAATTACATAAGTTGTTACAGAAATAGATTGTCATGTTTTATATCACCTGGGCTGTTCAACCTCTTTCTACTCATGTTACAGTGTAAATGAAAGTATTAGAATCCCTGAACACAAGATGCTTGGTTTTGTCTCTCTAGTTACACCAATGGGTTCAAGCAGCAATCAGCCTCAAGAAATTGAAGAGGGCGAAGCTGGGTTTGCGCTGTTGTTTCCCAAAATTGATGGGGTGAAAATTCATACCTTCCATTTTTCTAAAGATGTGAAGAACAGGGTCTTTGATGAAAGTAAATTTGCTGAAGCAGGTATGTAATTTTTCTCTCCTATCCGTGGCCTTTTGTGAGGTGCTGTGCTGTTCTCTGAGGTGCCAGTCTGGAGTTCTGCATAGAACCAGCAGCTTCTGTACTGGCTGCAGGAGCTCTGTGGGCTCTGTGGTGCTGCAGCTGGTAACTGCACCTCTGCTCCTCCCAGTCTCTGGAGTACTGAGGTTAAGTTCTCCTGAGTATCAGTTTCCAGTTAACCTCAGTTATGTTTCAAGCGGAGCTGTTCAGAGAGAGGTGTGATGTATTATTTGAGGAGAAGCTGGGATGGTTGGACTTCAGAGTTCAGGATTTAAAAGTCAGAGGATCGGTGTTTGTTTTTATTTGTAGGTCTGAAAAATAACCCGGATCTCCGTGTTGTTCTTCTGTTTGGCTACAACTCCTGGAAGACTGGAGCTACTCGATTTCTTCATCAAATAGTCAATCCATTGAATGAGAAAAGTATCATCCTGGCTGGGGGACAAGTGGAGAGTTTTACATCACTGACCTCTGAGAAGTAGGTATTTTTTTCGAGGTAAATGATGAAAAATATTTGAAGTGAGAGAAACACTGCAGGTCCATGGCCTTCTAGTCATATTGGAAGTGCCCTTTACCAGTAGTAAAATAATAATTTCTTAAAGGAAAAAGTGTCCCGACTTCTACTCTGTGATTAGCTGGAAAAGCTGGAAACTTTGTATGGCTGTGTTACAATTTGGATTCTGGAAACCCAGCTAGGAGAAACCCAGTGAAAAGGAGATTTCCAGCTTCAGATACTTTTGTGTATTTATTGCAGTCAGCATTTCATCTCTGGGGTGCAGGTAAATGAGTCCCCATTGTGAGGGAGCCCAGGATGTCAACACGTGTCTGAGTACCTGCCTCGGTTTGGCTCCCAGCACGGAGCAGTAGCTGCACACAGGACGGGGCTGTGCCCCTGGAGCTCACCTGATCCACGGTGGTGGCTGAGGGACGTGGCACTCCGTCCTGTGGAGCACAGTGCAGCCATGCCCACAGGCTCCTCTCATTTTTCTTGCCTCTGATTTTGCCAGCTGCACCATTGTTCCAGATAAGAGAGCTGACCTTAAATAAAATCACTGCAGATAAAGGTTAAGTACGTAACTACTTAACCCCGTGTGTCCTGGCCAACCAATTTAAAGCAAAATGAATCCAAAACCTTTACTGACTGCTGTCCTGCTTTGGTGTATAAATCCTGAGTGCCTTTGCTTGTCGTAAGTTTAACTGATGGTTTAGTTGGAATTGCAGAGCTGTGACATACACAAACTGCTGAATTTGGCATGTGTGAAACAAGTTTATGCTTAATACCCAGTAATGGATGTGGAAGTTTCTCCTTTTGAAAGGTTGCTACAAAAAAACATGGCTAAAATGTGCTTTTTAACTCTGGATGGTATCAGAATCACTACAACGTTGGCCGCTTTGAACCTACATCTGCCGCAGCAGCAGTTTGGTCAGGTGAGAAGTGTTCTCCCCAAAACGTTCTCTCATTTGGCGCCTGTTGCCTTTCAGTAACCACGCCCAGCCCGGTGATGCCTGCGGTGTGGTGGGCTTGGCTTTCAGCGGCCCCCAGATCCAGAGTGCCACTGTCCTGTTAGACCAGGATGTGGCTGATGAGAGGACGGCAGAAGCGGCCATGCAGCGTCTCAAAGCAGCAAACATCCCCGAGCACAACACCATTGGCTTCATGTTTGCCTGCGTTGGCAGAGGATATCGGCACTACAAAACCAAAAGGAATATGGAAGCGGATGCATTTAGGAAGTTTTTTCCAAACGTACCTCTCTTTGGCTTTTTTGGACATGGGGAAATAGGATGTGATCGAATAGTTACTGGGAATTTCGTATTAAGAGAATGTAATGACATAAAGGATGACCTGCTTCATGGTTACACTACCGTTATGACTCTGATCCACCTTGGTTCAACTAAAGCAAACCAAGCATAAGTAAGGTTTAATGCTTCAGTGAGCTGTTTGTTTCATTCCAGAGAGCTGAGAAGTCTGGAAGAGTGGACATCTTGCAGTCAAAGCCCCTTCCAAAACGTAAACATCATGTTGGTAATATTATCGAGTCTTGTAGTTGCAATAGACTTTACTATAATATCTGTGAGAAAGCCTTGCATTTTGTGTAATCCCCTGTACACATCAGAATTGCAGGAAATTATATTTGATGGAATTCTGCAGTTGAAGAAAGCCTTTTTCTTCCAGAAGGAAAATGGTTTCTACAAATCATAGAATATGCTGAATTGGAAGGGACCCATCAGGATCATTGAGTTCCAACTCTTGGCCCTGAACAGGAGACCCCAAGAATCCCACCAGGTGCCTGAGANGTCTGGAAGAGTGGACATCTTGCAGTCAAAGCCCCTTCCAAAACGTAAACATCATGTTGGTAATATTATCGAGTCTTGTAGTTGCAATAGACTTTACTATAATATCTGTGAGAAAGCCTTGCATTTTGTGTAATCCCCTGTACACATCAGAATTGCAGGAAATTATATTTGATGGAATTCTGCAGTTGAAGAAAGCCTTTTTCTTCCAGAAGGAAAATGGTTTCTACAAATCATAGAATATGCTGAATTGGAAGGGACCCATCAGGATCATTGAGTTCCAACTCTTGGCCCTGAACAGGAGACCCCAAGAATCCCACCAGGTGCCTGAGAGTGTTGTCCAAACACTTCTTGAGTGCAGGCAGGGCTTGGTGCTCTGAGCACTTTACTGGGGAGCCTGTTCCAGTGCCCAGCTACTCTCTGGGTGAAAAACATTTTCCTGCTATCCAGCCTAAACCTCCCTGACTCAGCTTCATGCTGTTTCCTCGAGTCCTGTCACTGGTCATGAGAGTGGAGAGATGTTGAAGAACACACTGAGGTCTCCCCTCAGTCTCCTCCTCCAGGCTGAGCAAATCAGCCACTCCTCATAAGGCTTCCCCTCTCACTTCCTCACAGCCCTCCTTTGGACCCTCTCTAAAGCTTAGTGTCTTTTTCATATTGAGGTACCCAAAACTGCCCCCAGGACTGGAGACTGCCCAGTGCAGAGCAGAGCAGGACAATCCCCTCCCTGGCCTGGCTGGCAATTCTGGGCCTGCTGCGCCCCAGGACGTGATTGGCCCTCCTGGCTGCCAGGGCACTGCTGACTCAAATCCAACTTACCATCACCCAGGACCCCCAGGTCCCTTCCCACAGCTGCCCTCCACCCTCTTGCTCCAAAGTCCATACACACAGCCAGGCTTGCCCTGTCCCAGGTGCAGAATCCAGCACGTGCCCTTGTTAAATTTCGTATGGTTGGTGATTGACCATCTCTCTTGGTTGAGGTCTTTGCAGGGCCTCTGTCCTTGAGGGAGTTGACAGCTCCTCCCAATTTAGTGTCAATGGCAAACCCAAACCCAAATGTAGAAAGAAACAGTACTTTGATGTGCTCTATTTTCGTATGTAAAGCACTCTAGGGAAACTAGCAATGCATTAAATCTACCATGCCCTGGATTTTATTTCTAGAGAGGTGTACAACTTTCCCAGAGTCCTATTTACAGAACTGAACAGTTTTACTAGATAAAATCAATTAAAATCTTTAGAGAAAAGTAACAAAGTACTTGTTAAATAAAGATAGAAGTATGTCAAAGTACCTTGTCTTTTATTCTTAGAGAAAAGCTCTGATTTAAAGATGTTGTCCAGCTAGGAGTTCAACTGGGCTCACCATCTTGAACTGAATTTCAGTTTTCTTAACTGTGTGGTTTAGAATATAGTGGTTGCCTCTTCTCTTGTAGCATGATTACAGTGTTTTAAATCCAGAGTACTTAGAAATAAGTCTATCTTTAAGTTTCTTTTAAAAGTTTTTTTGCTCTTAAATTTGGAATTGTGGGACACACAGGATCTGGCTATATTTTATTTATATAGAGACTTTAAACAAGACTTGTGCTTTTGCGTGTTTTTCCTATGCTTTTACATCAGTCACCTGTTTTGATTGCTGCAGCTGGCATGCAGTATCAAGTAAGTAAATTCAGCATAGTCTCAGTATAGCTAATAACATATTTGCTGCTTTTTAAATTGTTTCCTCCCTTTTATTTTCACTTAGTAATAGAATGACAAGAAAATAAGATCAATTTTGCACCGTATCACCAGATTTCTAAATGCAAAATCAGACAGCTGGCCCACTTTAGTGTAGTAAAAAGAAAATACTTACCTGTATGTTGTTCAACAAAATAACATTTTCTGCTGTAAATGCACTCAGCAAGACTTCATTTAATAACTTTATGTCCATGTCTAGTTAAAACTTCTCGTGAACTTGGCCTGACGAGCTAAGGTAGGGGTGTATCTGCCCTGAGACTTAACTGTTGGTTTCAGCGTGTGCTGAGCACAGACAGCACTTTCCCATGGCTGTATTGATGATGGATTTTTTTAATTAGAAGACTGATGAGCTGTGAACTCCCAGTGGCCATCTGTGGATGGGAGATTAGTAAGCGTGGGTGTGACTTGGACAACATTCAGTTACTTCATTTAGAAGGAAAGATATCTGAAAATGGAGTATGGTTGAATTTTCAGAGAAGCTCCTTGGTGGGAGGTGACTGTTATTTTAGCATAACCAGAATGTCACATTTGGCCCTTTGTGACTGCATAACCTTCATGTTTAACAGAACAGAAATGAAATGTTTAATTTCTGTAATGCAGATAGGGTTCCTGGTGCTATTAGCCACGCTGACCAGCCTAGGAAGGTTAACTGGTTGCTATATTTGAATAGGTGAATCAACCACCTCAATAACAGTGCAGACTCGGCCAGAAGGTCAGAGAAGCTGATGGTGAGCTCAGACCATGGTGCAGCTAAACCAGGACTGACAAGGTGGTCTGCAGTGCATAGTCAGCAGGTCCTGTAGCTGAGGAAACTTCAGAGGTAAACATAGTAAAGAAAAGGGGTGGAGGGGTTGGGGGGTCTGCATCAGAACCAGGAATCCTCTCCAGCATCAACAAGGGTGGGGATGAGCCCAAAAGACCTCAGAACCAGGTGCATGGCTGGAACCACTACACTGTCTGTCCCAGGCCACATCATACTTTCCATGTGACAGGGAAGTGGTGTAAGTGATAAAATTGCAACATCTGTGATTAAAGTGTTTTGCTATCCAAATTCATTTTGCCTCCATGCTGTTATTTACTCTTCAACCCCAACAGCCCCTGAGAGAACTCAAAATATATTTGTTTACAAGGTGCATGTAGCAAAAGGCAGGGATAATTGATAGAAAGTTTTGCAGTGCTAAAATTTATACTTCTGTCACTCAAAATAAGCAAGCACGAGGTTTTAAAGTGGGTAAAGTTACTTAAATGAGTATTCAGCAACTGGGGCAAATGTGAATACCAGGACTGCTCTGAAGATACCTAAAGATAAGGTTTATCTGCAGTTACAGTGCTGACAGCAACATGTTTCCAGCAAGAGAATAGAGTCCCTAAGTGACTGCAACTGGATTTTCGTTTTGTTATGAAAAAAGTAAAACTTGCAAAGTCACGAGACCTACAGTGAGGAGTGATAGTTTTGCTGACAAAAGGTAAAGACATTGTTTTTTCCAATATGTTTTGCTGCACATTTGTTCTTGATGTATCATTCAATTAACTGATCTGTAGATTTCAAAAACACAAAAAATAATAGGCAAGCAGTGTGATGCACTTGCACTCACACAACCAAGGTAGGAACTACCAAACATAAAGCTGTTACTGCAACTTTTATTTTAAAGTTACTATCCAAAGATATCCTCATTATAGGATGTTTCTGTAACATGCAGTTGTATTAAAGCGAGAATAAATTGATAAAGAGGAGCAAAATTTGTAAGAACAAATAGTTACATATGATTATTAATGAATTTTTAGTTAAAAATGTACCTCAAAACTCACTCAGTGTCATTACCCTCTCTTAGTTTGTATTGTTCTTTCTAAAAATGGAGAACTTCTTTCTACTAGAAGTAACCTTGTGGTGGGGGTTCTTAGCTTTCATATCAGAAATTGGAATTCAGTTTTCTGGTGTTTGGCCCAGTGAGACAACAAGCAAAATGCATTTGTCATTGAGATACCTACTTCTGTTTTACTCAACAGAACGATAAAGAAAAGATAGTATTTGAGGTATAGAAGTTTGCATAGTTAGAAGTTACAAAGATCATAAGTGTATAGTTAAATGGTCTTTTGTAGGATCTCTTGTAGTCTCTGAGCGCTCTGCAAACATTAAGAAAGTAATGATTTTCTCCTCTGGGATTATTTTTCATGATTATGTGGTGGAGTAGTTTTTGTTTGGTTTTTTTTACTTTATGAATCTGTGGTGGATCTCTAAAATCCTTTTAATACACCTGTTGTATGTTCTGCACACAAAGGCAGGTAACACAGTTGTTTGAGTCTAATTATCATCTGAAATATTTCCTCTTGCTGAGCCCATTTCTCAGCCAGACACAAGCTCCAGAAGAGGCTGTTTCAGCAGGACTCCAGCCTTGAGGGGGTTCTGAACTACAGGCTCAAGGGTGTGCAACGAGGTGAACCAAGCTCACTTCTGCTGGTGGTGTGCACCGGTCCTGCACTACTGTTTTAGGTCAAACAAATACAAGTTTAAACATTGTAGGGCCTTTTTATTGATTATTTCATGCCTACCAGCACTTCAGGACAGTGTGGGGTATTTTTCTAAAGAGAACATACAGCTACAGTGAGAAATTGGAAACTCAAAGGAAATTCTTAAGACAGGTTTGGATTATTTGGAAGTGATACCACTTGGATACTTATATTAGAATTCTTAGCAGAGAAATAGCTAATTAGATTTTTTTTCCAAGTGCTTTGATAATTTAGGAGAAAAAAATTATTCACAAATCATTGGGATCTGTGTTTCTAAATGGTTATAAAACACAATGTATAAATTGTCATCATTACATTTCACAGGTAGATCTTCCCTGAGCTTAGCAAGTAGCACAAAATTCTCAAATGTTTCCAAGATTCACATCACTGAGTCAGTGGTGGGTCATGTCACCTTTCCATGATAAATTTTCACAGCTATGAGAGTTAGAAACAGCTTTTTTTTGAAATAAACTCAGCTGAGTTGTCAATATGGCAACAGTGACAGCAAACAATAATCCCTTCAAAAGAGGAACTCTCCTAGACTCCTCAGAACTGGTGAAAATGACTGAATGGTTTGACACGGCAGCAAATTCTGTGATGGAGAATGTACAATATAGATTCAAGTGACCCAGCCCTCTTAAAAAACACTACCAGTGGATGCTCACCCAGATTTTTACAGCCCATTGTTTGCCTGCACAAAAGTTTTAGATGAAATATCATGACTTGCATTGAGAGGACAATTTGAAAACAGTCTCTTTTAATGTACACTGATAAAAGAGTTTCCAAATGTTACAGAAACTGACATAGAGGTGCATTGAAAAGTGTTAAAAATTGGTTGTAGCTTTAATTTGGGGGACAAAAACAGCAGTATCTTGTTATTCCAGGTTCTGCAGCTGTAGGTTCTGTTCACACGCCCTTATCTAGCTCTAGAAATGGTTCTTGCTGAAAGGTTTTGTGGAGTATCAGTGTCAAAGATGGAACTGAGCAAACCTATTGGTTTTTCACAGTTTGTATTGCCTACTCTGCTATCACAAAATGAATCTCTTGCCTTACATACAGATTATGTTGAACAGGCTACAGTCACCAGGAAAGCAAGAACAGACTTGGATAAGCATAAGCAGATAATGTTACAAAGAATAATGACCATTGCTGTTGTGAGAAGTTCTATCCTGCATTTCTTCTTGGCTTTCCATTTTCAAATAACTGAGTTACACAATCAGAGCCTCTCTACAGCTCTTCAAAAATTCAGGGCCAGAAGGAAAATGTTTTCTTTTTAGTGCAGTAAATTTTGAAGGGGTTGCACAACACTGAAGTTATCTTCAAAATGGGGAGTGCTACCAAATGGACTTCTGTTGGTTTTTCTGCTTAATATTTGACATTATAAGTCAAAAAACTGTGCAGCACAGAGAAATCCTGATTTTCTTTGAAAAGCCGTATGACTTTCTTCTTTAACTGTACTTTGCTCCAGTGTTTGTTTGGGCTGCTAGTGAAAAACATACTGAATAACATATAAGCAACCTCTTACTTAGGTCTATAAAGAGATTTCCTGCTAATGGCTGTCAGTTCTGCAAGTGATCAAAAGGTTTTTGCAATGCATTATGAAGAGACTTTTACTACAAGGTTCTGGCAGGATAACATGTTCCCCAGGTATAAAAGAATTTTTGCCATAACACTGTAATAGATTGTTGTGTAATCATAGTAATGGAGTTTCTTAGGAAATTAGTCTTTTCCAGTTTCTTCCCTACATAACCTTTCAGCTGGTGGAGAGGTAATTTCAAAGACATGAGATCTTCTGTTTCATGAAAATGGGAGTCAGACTGGAGAGAGTCCTTATTACTCACCCTTTCATAAACATGTAATAATTTTTAAGACTCCAGTGACTCCAACCACAAGATCTGATCCATTGGAACTGGAGTTTCCTTAACTTTATTGTTCACAGGACTACTTCATTAATTTTGTAAGCAATCATTGCTGAAGTGTTGCACTATTTTATTAAATTATATATAATGTTGACTACTCTGTACTTTCTGTGGTATTTGACCACCTTAAAATGAATTTGTAGCCTGATCTCGTTTTGATTTGAACATCATAGCCACAAAGTTTGTGAACTGAAATAATTTTAGAACGCGAAGTGTTCTCAGATGCAATGAGTTTGAGGTGGTCTGAATTGCTGATAGCATTTCCTCCACAGATAACACTGTTTCATAAATCAGCTTGTTTGCATTTAAACATGGGGTTAGTTTATTCAGCCTCACTTTTTGTACAGATTGTTTCCCAAATAATGCAAACAAGGTCAGTAACAATGAATAATTATTCCATGTCTGTCTAGAAAGCTGAGAGGATTCTAAGAGTTTATACAGAGTGACTAAAGTCTATTTATTTCTTGTATCTTCTGTTAGTATCTACTTCCTGAATTGCCATTTAAGATGACCACAAGCCTTTTCCTTCTTCATTGGAGGCAGTATACCAAACTAAGTCTGAGTCATGATCAATAACACAGCAAAGTGATCTAACAGCTGTCATCTCTGATTAATTTTCATTGAGGCTGTGCAAAGTACTTCAGGTAAGGCTGATTCTGATGAAGCTGTCAGTACTGCTACACATCTCCTGAACCCTCTATACAGCAGTGGCCTGTCCCTGTGTGATGAAAAATAACTTTTATCCTTCCTAGCCTTTAAAACAATATTATCAGCTTCCTTCAGCTTATGTGCTAAAGATTTGAAGTCCAGAAAATAACATGTAAGATTGGTTAATCTGGGGAGAAAGTGATCTTCTAGTGCTTTATATAACTTAATCTCTGGATCAGGCCCTCTACCTGATTATTTGGTGCTCACAGATTCTCCTTTCACATGCTGAGCACTATCTTGGACTCTTGACCTCTCTGACAGGAGTTTTCAGAAGGTAATGAATTTTTCTGGTTGGGGTTCTAGTAGCCATTGTAACATACATGATTTCTCTTTGACTTCTCACTTTATGCACTGTAGCCACGTGCCTTTTCTTCTGTCCCGCTGTGCTTTTGTCTACGTTGATACAAAGTACACACTTTTTTCTGACACTAGAGCATGTAGTAGATATCCTAGGTATAGGAGCTTATTCCACATTTTCTCTGCACCTATGTTTTTACACAGATAATCTCCAGATGGTTTATTTCGGAGATAAGAATTTTTTTGAGACACGAATCTGTTTTGCATTTTCTCTCCTTTCAATTCATGACATTTTCTCAGCTAATCTTCCCTTCAATACAAGCTTATAAATCCCATATAATGACCTGCTTGGTAATGTGCCATTATGGAAACCTATCTGATTTTTGCTGGTTCCAGCCTCCAGTGCTAGAAATAAGTTGAAAAGAAAATTGTTCAGTTCACATTTTCTATGCCTCTGACTAACCAGACATTCTCTTTGTGTTGTGAAGGCAAAAAAAAGACATGGACCATGTCAGGTGGCCTCTCTTTGTCTCACCAAGAGAATCCTGTAAGGGACCAAAGTGTGGTATATAATATATTAGTGTGATCAACAGATGCTTATGTGAATAAAAGAAATAAATCTTTGGAGAGGGCAGCATTTTTTCAGCCAAGACACCTGTCTGGATAATATTTTGTGTCAGAAATTGACCTGATAAACAAAATTCCTGACTTCTGCTATCTGAAATGTCAACTGGAACATTTAAGGTAAGGTTTAAATTTCCTTCAGTAGTGAGATTTTCAGAAGAAAGCCAGACAAAATTAAAAACCATCAAGGAAGATGTCTTGCTTAATATTAGGAATGTACACCAAACTCTGCCTAAAAATTTTTTTTAACCATTATCAATCTATTTTTTTAATATTTCCCTTTAATTTGAATTAAAATTGTGTTCAGGAAGCTGGTCAATAAACTACCAGTGGTACCTCATGCTGATGTTGTCTTACAATTTAAAAAAAAAAAGTAAGTATTAGCTGGGAGAAAGGTAGGGTTTTTTTCCCCTACATCTGGTAGGGGTATCTGAAACAAGCCAAAGTCTGGACATGTATCACAAATACCAATTTTGTAACTATTCCATGAAGAGAGTCTTCAGCTCCTCTAGGAAATCCTGTGAAAAATGAAAAACCCCTATCAAAAATTCATAGTATCACCTCATGCTAAAACCCTGGGATATCTCATATTCTCTGTGCAGTGAAAAAAAAACTATTGTATTTTATATATTTCCCATGTAGTAAAACCCAAGAATATCTCATGCATCTACCTGTGCATTATTGAAAACTATAAAAAATCTTACAGAATTCAAACATAAATTATAGTGATTTCTGTATAATTGATACAGCTTTAAAAATACATAGGAACTCCATTAAGTGGAACTGTTTATGTCTTAGATGTAGTCTTCTCCAACATGTTAGCCTCCTATTTCAGTCAGCTTTCTTCTCTCATCTTGCTTACCATGTCACCCTCTACAATTTATATTCTTAGGGTTGCTCTGCATGTTGTTTCCCCACCATTCTTCCACTCCAATGCTTTATGCTGTTGTTATTTCTGAAAAATAAACAAAACACGTGACTTTAATTAACAAAAAATTCCTCCCCCACTTTCCTTGTGGAGGCCAGTCATTTAATTTTAAACTGTACTCACTGTTGCAGCCATTGCTGCTTGTAGTTTCAACTAGGTTGGCACCACACTCTGAAGAACTTGTCCTTGGAATGGGAACTTTCCTGACCATAACAAACAAAAAAGAGACAAGAGAGAGAAAAATACACACAGAGTGAAAAAAGTTAGCAGGGAAGAGACAAATTAATGGAATGATGTTTCCATTGAGAAGAGTGACACGGATTTTCTCCAATTACTTTCTAATTAATAGTCATTGATTTTGAGAAGCATGTATTCAAGGGAGAAGAACAGAGGGCAGTACAGCATTTGAAACTACATGGCTTCTCTCTCCTGAAGGTAATGTTACTGTTTGTCTGATTTCTTAGGTATTTATTTAAACAGTTAGTAAATAGTACATAATTATTTATTAATTCTCTTGGTGTTTGGAAATAATGTGAAATTTTCCACACTTTGTTGAGGAGAAGCAAATCTTGTAAATGGAGCTGATCACTTGCTGTCTAGTTCCCTTTCTTTTCATAGTAACCAGACATCTGCTCTCTTGAGAAGAATCATGAGCTATTCTCTGTTCTGTCCAGTTTGTGTCCTGTGGTGATGTAACACCTCCACAAAGTCTGTTGTCTTGGACAGTTTAAATGGCTTTATTCCTAGACCCTGTTGTTTTGGCTGGCTGAGTTCCTGTTCATCAATATTACACTTACCTTACAGGTAATTTGGCATTTCAGCATGCACTTACGATGAAATATAGAAATGAATTGCAGATTTCTTTTCATTTTCCCTAGGGTCTGCTCTATTCCTCTGAGCTATATGTGTGGCATTTAGGCTTCTCTATGGCTTTTAAAGAAAAGCTGGCTCATGTGGCATCTATTCTCATCAGCTACCTTTCTTATTCTTCTTCCAGTAACCCTCGTACAATATGTTTCTGGAGGAAGAAGAACAGATGGACCTGGTCTGATAGGTGAATTGCTGGAACCAAAATGTGCCATTTGTTCCTCCGTACCAGTGTCCTAGCAGGGATTTTTGTACACTTACTTTCCTGTTTTGCCCATGTCAGAAGGACAGGCTTTATCAGTAGTGTTTGTTGGAGAGGGTGGGGGGGTTGTTTCAAGATGGAGAGCAGCTAGATCTGCATTTGCCCTGCCTCCATGCACTCTGCAGATCGGAAAAAATAAATCATCAGCTGATAAAAATATGATGACTCAGCTAAATGTAAAAGGAGAATTATTTCCCACTGTTCACTCAGAGCTTTCATATGCAGCCCTACTCTTTCATGGATTACTTTCACTGTTAGTTATGATTTAGTTTTATAAGCAGAGCAATGAAACCCTTTTTCTCCACCCTTGTATGTTGAATGGATTTGTTTCTAGGGAGCATTAAATGTACTTGCACATGCTTGGTCCTCAAATCTGCCTCAAATAGCCTGAGAGAAAGAAAACTTGGAAAGGAAGGGAGATAAAAGTGATGATATAGACAAGAAAGTAGAGCACTAAGTTCCTATATTCCAAAAGATTTGATGTATAATTTTAGGAATTCAGTTTCCTTGTCCTGAACTTCAATTAGTGTCTCCTCTTCTGCACCCCTCCAGATTACATTACTGTTTATACTAAAACCCCACTAGAACCCTCTGCTGAAAGAGCCATGGAAATGCTTATTGATACAGTATCAGGGAAAAGACTTCCTGCTTTCTGACTGTGGATCAAATGTCTTTGTTAATAAAGTGGAATAGTGGAAACTTTAGCATAGTATGTCTCTTAACATTTTAATATATCCTGTCAGGAGGCCAAGTCAAAGATGATGCAAACTCTCAGCTAACCCTTGTAAGCCCTAGCTCCACCCTCTTCTAAGATACAGGTGATACATCAAGTTTGAGAAAAAAAGTCTAGATTAATGACAGCTCTTAGCAATAATCCTCATTCACTCAGCTGAAAAGAGGGGAGTAGATTAAAGTATCCACTTGAGACTCCTCATGTGTTGGTCGCTTCAGCCAAGAGATAAGGACTTACAGATGTAAAGTGTTTCATTTATAGATGAGTTCTCTAGCAGATGATCATCCTACATCAGCTTCTGGAGTGTAAAGGTAAGACAAGACAATTTTTAGCCAGTTAGGTTCTTTTATCTGTACTAAAAAAATTGATAATGATTTTTTGAGATTTCCCAAGTTAGTCTGGTAAGATAGGGTTCAAGGGCAACTATGTTATGACTGAATTGTTGCCCTTCTTATTTTGCTTATAAAGAGGCACTGCTACTTGTTCTGCCACTTAGGTAAAGCTTCAGTAAAGAGAAGTTGAGGTTCCAGCTGTCTAATAAAGGAACTTGCACAGACCTGTCACTGCTGTAACTCTAAGCTTCTGTACTTGGTCCATAAAACTCAAAAGATTGTCTCCAGCTTTCCCCTAATTTTACTGTATGTGAGAGAAAAGGGATCTATTAACACATTACTCTCTGAAGACCTTTTTTTCCTTTTCTCAGAGACAATTTTACTTCTAAAGAAATACTGTCGTTATCTCTATGAGACTTGAATGATTTTTTCTTTAGTTAAAGCTTTATTTTGTTCTAATAACTTTATAGTAATTTGCAAATGTTCTTTAGCAAACAACCGCTGTGGCATTCCATGGCTAAGCAGGATTAATTTAACTGAAATTGCTAATGTGGGGGGTATCCTTTACAACAAGGGGGTTTTTTATACCAACTGTTTTATCAAATGCTCTCTATCTCTTCTAAATACATTCAGCTGTGGGAGAAGCTGGCATTCAGTGGGTTTCCATGACAGCAGCTGAGGTAAAACTAGACCAGCTATTCCAAAGGTCGCTCATTGAAAGGCACAGATCAGAAAGGCTGATTTGGCAATGTGACCATGGGAGCACAAACAACAGAATTGCAAGAACCTTTGGTTATCATAACCAAGGAGAAATGCAGTATAGGAGAAAAGGAAGAGTGGTGCACAGACAGTGCAAGTCTGTGGTGGCAAAGAATTACAGGGGGTATTAGTTGCCTTATAGAGGCATAGACATGTATAAACATGTATTAAGGTACATGACAAAATGAGTTCTTACAAAAAGTGCTGTACTCTAAACATAAAGAGGGGACCATAGGAAGTTGACTTGCATTGCAGATGAAGATGAAAAGTTTGTTTGGGTTTGGTATGTGGTGATACATGTACAGCATCAAATAGTTGCCTCAATCCCAGTAACTGCTTATGTGTTCTCATTCTAAGTCCTAATATGTCTAAAATGCTACTAAAACCAACCCTGCAGCACTTGCTGTCTAGCACTGACATTTTACTTCTACTCAAATATGGATCATCCTTGACAAATTAGTTAGCTCTCTGATTTGTCCTAAATGCTAGTAAACATCTACCTGGAAGTATTCTTCAATTTTATTCTTTCCTCAGTTTTCCCTTTTAGACGAGGAGCAGTAGAAGAATTAGTTGCTTTGGTTGCCAATTCAGTAGGAACAGTTTCTGATCCCTAAGCACTTTGTTAATTTACTTCTACTTCTCTGTCTTTGGACAACATAAGGTAGACTAATGTTTTAAAATGTTAGCACTAACTCTAGATAGACTGTAAAATCTCAGATATGGGTGCACTATGTGTATTTTTGACAAAGCAACTATAAGTAATAGCTTAGAAATGACACTGAGAAAACTTCAAGCCAGGAAGTAAATATTACAAGCAACAAGTTGAGACATCCACATTCATTATGTTGAATAACCATACAACCTTATGGATAATTCATTACATACTTTTACATTCAAATAATTAGTACATGATTACCAGAAGAAATTTCTACTTGATTGAATAGCTTCAGCCTTATGAATCACTTTTACCTGCAAAGGAAGTAGAATGCTCCAATTACAAGAACTCCTAGAAGAAGAAGGGAAGCCAAGAAAGCTGCAAACAGGTCACCTTTTGTTTGGGACTTGATGCTGGGCAGTAAAACTTCCTCACAACGAGCTCCTGTGTAATTCTCAATACACCTGGGAAACCAAGTTGTAGTTGGATTAGATGGAAGCTTGTCATCTAGGATGAAAAGCACAAAGGCTTCTTCTGGATAGAGAACTTGTTATGACACAATTCAAAGGTTATATTTGCTTCACAGCAAGTTTTCGTACAGAATTTCCTCTCACCTCATATTTCTGGAAAAAGGGGAATTAGGCATGTTGGGCATCAAGTTTACATTCTGGTCCATATTGCTTTTATATATTAACTTTAATATATTCATCACTGACAGATTTAATTAATTAAGCCTACTTCTTTAGTGTTAACTGTGTCATCCCACTGGTTCTCACACAGTAGTCATGCTTTCTTTTCCCCATTTCAGACAACTGTCTGGCTTCCTTTGTGGAAGATAGCACTGTCAGCTAAAGACATCAAGGAAATGGGAATTCATTGAGACACAGTACAGCTTAAATTGTGAAAGTAGTTTATGCAGTGTAATAATGCGTGCCAGGACATGTTACATGCTTGGTGAATAACCCCCTCTTGGAGAGACCTAGGTGAAAGTCTTCTCTACTATGCTTATTTTATGTGTTGAGCTTCTGAAAACTTCTTCTGAAGAAAGGATTAAAATGAATATGGTATTTTACCATGGTAAAATGGTATGATATTTTATTAAAAATAAATAAAATTAATGGCTTAGTCATTCATATTCAGTCAAAAATAGGTTGGTTGAAGCTAAACTAATCTTCATTTGTTATGTATTTTGCCATTATTCTGCTGAGTTTTCTTAAGGAATTTATTTCATTACAGAGAATGGAAAGCACTTCTTTCAATATCTACATTCTGCGTGTATTTTTTATATATGTAAATTTGCTTCTCTCTATTTGTATTACTAAAGATCTTGCTCCTTCTTGCTATTTCTGGCATTGAAGTCATAATAATCTGTGACATAAGCAATTTCAGGCTCCAGCTGAGAAAAATGGGCTAAACTCTGCAACATACTTGAAGTTCTCAACTGCCATTGGCAGCTGCAAGGTATAATTTCAGATGAGGGATAAGAAGGTGGAGTGGGGAGGAACTGCCAGAAGAAGGATGTTTAGCATATCTAACTAAGACCAAAGGATCCCTGTGAGTTTTCTGCCATGATGCCTGATGTGATTCCCACTACACTTTCTGTAGGTTATGGACCAGTATTTCAGTACTGCTGGCCTAAACCACTGCACAAACAGTTCCTACCCTTTTATTCTAATTCTTTGTCTTTGGAAATATAATGGAAGATTTAGACACTAAAAAAAGACATCTAATTATCATCATATATTAAAGCTATGCAACTGATCAAACAGACACCATTTACTAAGGACAATCTGAGACTTTTCAAAGTCATGATGTTTCACTGCTGGGAGAAGCAAGGGTAGGCAGACTGCTCTGATTGCTTGAGATAATGTTCCAGGTATTTATTCTAAGTGTAGTGGCTTTTCAGTGGCCTATTTCTGAAATACTGTAGAATACTTTAAGAATAGAAGTGTAGTTTGAGTGGGGCATTGTTCTCTAGCAAGTGAGAGAGAAATGCTTTGGAGAGCTGAATAGAGTAACAGGGACAGAAAATGGAATAAGAAATTCATAGGAGTATTTTTGAATAGCAATGAAAACTGGAGAACAATGCAAGGCTAAAATGATACAGGAAGAAAAAAAAATAGGTTTTGGCATCAGATTAATGCTCATGGAAAAGTTCTAAAGAATGAGTATAAAGAGAGTAAGTCAGTAGCCTAAAGAGCAAAACGAAGCAGAAGGAAGAAAAGACAGTTGTAGCTGCAGAGAGTTGCATACAGGATCAGGTAAAGGATGAGGGTTACTGAACTGTTGTGATACAGTAGAGTGAGTTGGTGTGAACAGTGCATGGAAGCTGTATTCATGTTCTGCAAAAGACCGTAGGAAAAAAAGGGAATGTGTTGACAGCATAGCAAAAAGGTCACTGAGATTGTAGCACTTCCTACTAAACAGAAAACAGAACCAGATGCTTAAGGTAGTCACAAGTCTTTAAGAGGGAAAAGAGCTTGAAGGCCTAAGATGGTAAGGGGAAAACTACAATGATATGAATCCAAGGTTATAGCAAAGAGAAGAAACCCTATACTAAAAAAAGCACATGCCAAACTTAAAACATCCTGGATGCTGAACCTATTATTTCTGCCTGGTTGTAACAAAAACAAGTTGTAGAAACATGACTAGCTAGTTTGATAGTATCTGTTTAACTGTGAGCAATGCATTAGGGATTACAAAACTACCCATCCACTTTCTCTAGGCTGACCTGTTGACACATTTGCTGAAAGTGAAAACCATGCTATGTAGAAAATGCCTTAAAAGCCAGTAGCAACTTATATTTAATCTTGTTTATAACGGATGCCTAAAAGTAGAGCACAAGTTAAGAGCAGTTGTTGACACGGCAGGCACCAGTGCACCTGCACTTGAATGAATTGGGGCAAAACCCAGAGGAGCCTGGTGCAGGCTGTAGTAAGGGAGAGTTACACTCACTGAGTTTGTGTTCACAGGCCAGGTGTTGCTGTTGCACATCACCTGCATGCTGTTAATCTGCTGTTTCTGCACGTGCCTGGTGCTGCCTTTAAATGGTCCTACTATGCAGCATTCCAAAGTTGATTTTTAAAATGGAAAAAAGGTCTTTCCCCCTCTAAAAAAATAGAATTTCTAATTCAATCAGAGTTGAAAGACAGCAGCCTTCAATGTTTGAGGAAAATCTGTGAGTAAAACCTTCCATTTTCAGATAGCATCCAGATTTCTGCTTTCCTAGATGCCTGCACACACGTGCACACACGCCCACACCTCTTGTCAGATGAGATGAGCCAGCCTTAACTGTTGTATACAAAAGTACTAAAGAAGCTCCAGACAAAACACCAGCATATGGAAAGAAATCCGTAGAATCTTTCAGCTTAGGGTCAGCATCAATGCAAGGTGGAAGAAAATAGACTGCATTGGATAAGATGTCAGGAGATGACCAGAAGGTCTGAAATTACATTGATCCTTTACAATCTGATTAGTAACTAAAACATAAGCATAAGGGCCTTGCAGTAACACAGGCATTACTGCTGTCTCTTTGAGACACTGTTTGTGGGACAGTGCAAATGATGCCATGGCACTGTGATTTAGTAAGAAGGTAAAGTTTCTTTCTTTGCCAGACTCTAAGGTGGACATCATAAGGAAGAATCTGACAGACTGTAAAAGTAGGAAGTAGAATTTGAGTCAAATATGCACACAGATTCTTACTGCTTTGCATTATACTACCAGGATGTTGACTTTAGTTTTCATTTAGTCTTTCCTTAGTCAGGAAAATCCTGGATACTTCTTGGTATAAAAACTACTTGCATGTAAATACAAAGCTCTGAGCAGAAAAAGCTGAGAAATTATCTGCTTGTCAATGCAATTCAGATTACATGGCTGATAACTTCAAAATCAACTCCAAGAACATCTAGTAAGTATGAAAAAGAATGTAAAGCCAAAGTGAATAAGCAGTGGCAAAGTTAATTGGACACCTAAGCAGATTTTTTAAAAAGTTTTGCATTTAGAGGAGTTTCAAAACTGTTATTCTCTATACATAGACAGTAAAATAAAATGTTCCTACTGGAGAGAAGTTGAAAGAATGGTTATTCTTCCCTAAAACTCTCTTACCTATGTGTTTATATGGCAAGGTTTTCCATACCTGGCAGTTATATTAATTCTGATTGCTAACAGTTTTCAAACACATAAGACAGTCTTGCATTTTATATTTTATGTCCCATTAAAAATAAATCTTAATTAATGACTCTTTTTAGCTATAGTTTTGGTGTGTATTCTAACTTTTGGTACTACCTTTCAAGCTAAAAATTACGTGAAAAATACTAATTGGACAGTTTGTTTTCAGAAGAGCCTGAGGTACATGAAAGTGTGTTTTTGGAAGCAGAGAAAGAAGAAAAGCCCAACTGAGTAGGAAGCCCTTCCCTGGCAACTTGCAGGGTGCATATTCTGAAGGCTGATAGCACAGCAAGTGTATGATTTGTGGGGATATCTGAAATGGGGACTGAAGGGCCCACGGCAGAGAGCCACGGAAGGAGGGAGTATACAGAAAGTGGTAGAAGGAATTTGCATGGGATTTACTGGATTAGCATAGGAAAGGTGAAGGAGAGATTCCATTAGGATAGAAGCAAAGGAAGGGAAAAGAGATATCCTTGAAAGACACACAGGAATTCTGGGGAGATTTGCAAGGTCTGCCTGTGTCTCTTGCAGTACTCAGCCCTCTGCAGAGTATCCCTTTCCCAAAAGGACAGCATTCACTGTTCATTTCTGTGTGTACTGCCCTCTGAAGAAGAGCTCTGTGTGTGTTGTCTTATACCATCTGTATTTTGCTTGAAATACACAAAGAATGCTCTCAGAAGTCTGCCAAGTGTAAGAAAAAATGGGAGTACCAGAGCTTCCCCTCAGAAACCAAAATCTCCACTTAATTCTGCAGTGCATTAATTAATGATTATGGGACAGCTGTGCATCAGGTGCTGAGGCAAACAGCTTTCAGTCTTGTTTCATGATACACCTGAGACAACTGCTTTTCCATCCTTCTCTGTCCTGCTGCCTGTTTATGTAGTTCATTTGAGTGTTCCTGGGTTTGAAGCTCATCTGGTTTATGGTGACAGGTGTGCCTTTTGCTGCTGAGAGCATTAACTCATTGTTAGAAAAGCAATGGGGGAAGATGGCAGCTGAGCAACCTCATGTTTTAACACACATCAGCTGAATTTAAAATCTGCTACTGTTGCACATGGAGGGAGGTCAACTAATGTTTTGCTTATATTAAATATCTTCCTTGTACATACCCATTTCTGAATGATAAAAATAACTGAAATTCCAAAGGTAAGCAGCAGCTCTTAGTTTGTTATCATGCTAAAACCCACATAGTTCTAAAGAATGATGGATTTTTCTCAGTCACACAGTGAAATTACTTCCAATGATGTTGCACAGGGTAATCCAGACTAACTGCTTAGCACAACACATTTGTGTAACTAAGTACTATGTCAAGGCAAATGTGTTATAAGGTATTTTTACAGTTTGCTAGTCTGTTCTTTCTCCATCTCCTCCTTTTAATTAACAATCATTCAGCCCTTGATTCTAAAAGTGATTTGAGTTTTCTTTCAGTGGGAGATGATAATTTGAGAACACTGGGGAGCTTTGGGTGGGATTTGGCAGAAACCTTCATCAAAGAAACTGCGCAACTGTGTGATGATGCCAGTCATGAAGTTCCAAAGCACCAAATATTTTCTGAATTCTGCTGAATAGTGATGCATTTTTTCTGTTGTTTCTATTCACATCACTGCTGATTACTAAGATATCTGTGTGTAAACAAAACCTTTCTCATCTATAATTAGCCTTCTCTGACTGATTAAGGAACATGCTTAGAATGAGGATGTGCTTAAATAGAATGCTGCTATTTAAACCCATCTAACTTCATAATCAGCCACTAGATACAGAAAAAAATAGTCGATAATTTAAATGCAATAAGATTGCCTGAGTACACCAGAAATGCTCTTAAGATGTTACTTTTCTGCTTTAGCAGATTATAAAATCCTATAGTACCTGAATTGAAAATTAATTCATTTGGAGCTGTTAAAGTGGAAATTATCTATGCTGGCCAGTTTGTGCTCCTGAAGAATGAATTGTTCTGAGTATTTTTACTTCATATTTATAGTTATTGCATCAAATACATCTTCCTTGTTACACAGTCTAGCAGTAGTTGAGAGGGTATTTTGAAATTGTGTAACTGCTGTTATTTAGTTTAACCATTCATTTTTCATTTACGTACAATAATACGTGATTCCTTCTAGAAAAAACCAACATGTATTTCAAAATGTTTTCGTTTTTGTGAGTGTAGTATTCATTTTATATTGTGTAAGTTTGCAAGGTTTAGCAGTTCGAATAAATCATCATCATCCAGCACTTCAGAGCTTTAATCTCACTTCTGGATCTGATTCATTGTGACACTGAACAATGACAGTGATATGCTGTGTATATTTTTCAATGAGCATTTACCACAAAATTGCCTCTTTTCTCCCTGTCTAACTAAATGAGTTTACATGCTTGAGTTTAAGGATTTAAATTGAACTGTCCCAAACAAAAGCAAGTAATATTTTAATTTGGCATCTGGGAAAATATGTTGTTTCCTTCTTCAACTGTTTTATTGTTAGTTATAGCTCAAGATAGACAAGGGAACAGAAGTTGCCATGGAAGAAAAAAAAGGTAACATCCTTAAGTGTATGTAGTATTTGTCTGAATGCCTATTTTTTTGTTAAGCAAACCCATGAAATCCACCAGAATTTATTTTGATGGATGATAACTCAGAATTAGTAAATGCGGGACCATGAAAAATGAGACTTTTATTTAGCATCTTATGTCTTGGTAAATTAGAGAATAAAAAGATAGGGCAGTATTTATGCAGGAAATGTATCCACATGCAAAACCAGGAAGTGCTCCTTTTCCAGTTTGCTACATGGGCTTCAAAAGGAAGAATGGTTCTGTTATGGAGTGGTGTAAGAAGTATCTGTATTTGCTGCCTTGATATTTCTTTATCAAGTAGTCTTTGGCTATCACTATAAAGCTCTGCCCTTTGAGTATTTCAGCAAGATTTGAAGAACACAGTAAGTCTTTAATTACATTCTTTTTTTCCCCCTTTAAAGATTATATTATTTTTTGTGTCTCTGCATTTTGTTTGGGTTAGGCCATTTTATGTTACAAAAATTTTTGCAATATAATTAACTTGTAAGAAAAACTGGAAATGTACTTTGCCTTTCTCAATGCCTTTCCCACAGTCTATATTCCATGAAGCAAAGGATATTTTGTTCTTTCTGTATTGTAATGAGGAAATGTGGCTCTAAATATAGATATAATCCTGAATGCATATGTAACTGAATACTGTTGCACCTGCCAAGTAAGTATACACCAAGTATACACGTTTATTTTTCTCATATTGTCACGTCTCTGTAAGCTAGGAGAGTAATAGGTAATAGGTATTTTCTTTTAGATAATGCTTTGGCAGTGATTTCCTTAAGAAACAAAATGGAGAACTAGTCTTTAGACAGCTACTGTCCAATACTTATACACACAAACTTTAGTTTCACTGACCTGCAGAATGGACTGGATACAGTAGGAATCATATAACAAATCCCTCCATTTAGACAAAAAGATCCATAACTGGTGCCACAGAGTTCTTCATGATCTTAAAAATAAGACCAAAACAAACACTGAGAAAAATAGAACCTTCAAACCCAAAAAATACAAAAATAAACCACCACACAAAAAAACCCACCCTATGAACAAAAAAGGTATAGGTCTTCCCTTCCAGGCCAGCAACATAGAGCACTGTTTTGCAGAACTGTTTCATGTAACAACACACCAAAAAGATCACCAATTTATCACCATATCAGACATGAAACACTGAAATTAGATGAATAAATCAAACTTTCTCAAGCAGTGAGAAAAACTTTTGAATTTTCCCTTACTTCCTTTGCCTTTCATGACCACTCACCATAGTGAGTACACTGATTCACATGATGACCTATGTGAAGTCTGCTTTGTCCTGTTCCAGTAGCATGAACTATCTTTAGCTTAACCAGCTCCTGCAGGAGAGTCAGTCAGTGCAGATGCACCCAAAATAGTCTCAGGTGTGGGCCAGGACATTCTGAGACTGCTCTGGGCTGCATTAAAGCAGAATCACAGAACACTGGGACACCACCAGGTTTTCCTACCCCAATTCTCAATGGCCAAACCAGGAGACAGCCTGCAAGCAGTCACTTATGTAGAGGATTTCTGGCTACAATATAATTTCCACAGATCTCAAAAAGGCTTTTTCCTAACTCCGTAGGCGTTTTAGATGAATTGTTAATGTGTTAAACATAATTAGGCATTCTGATAACACCCCAAATACAGGACACTAATGTTGGCACTTGTAGCAGCACTTGTCCATTTTGTGCTTAAAAAAGCATAGCTAACTGTACCACTTCACTCCTTCTGAAAGCAGTCTAAATTTGGAGGTTGGACTGAATAGATTTGTGACAGATTAAATGCATCAGTAACTAATTTCATATATATGCATCTATATTTTTATATATTTCTTTTGTCTTATGAAACCACAGTATTTCAATCAAAACAAAAATAGAGCAGTCTTCTGACATCACAAGGGTGAGAATCATGTGTCACCTCACACTTTAGGTGTTATTGCTGTTATTCCTCCCAGAAGTTCTGAAAACAAGAATTCTGCTGGGTCACTATTTATGTATAGAAGACATGTTCTATATATAACATAGAGTTAAGAGGACTCAAGATTTTAGCTTTCTTATTTGTGCTTCAAGGAAAAGAGTTAGGGTTCCCCTTTATTCCTGCAGAAAAAAAAGTAAGTGTGGTCGTAAGACATTCTACCCTAGAGAGACCTTCTACAGCTTTGTATCTAAAATAGGCCTGGCTTTCCTAAGAGTGGCAGAAATGCTCAGCTACTTCCACCTCTGTGCAACAAAACCATTGTGCATCCTGCTCTCCTCTAGGCCAGCTCTAGCAATTCCACTCTCTGCTTTTTTCCTACATTCTTCCATTTCTATGAGAGCATGCTGATGTAGGAGTGTGAGTAAAGCCCTTACATTATTTTCAGATGAAGACAGGTATACCCCCCGGCTCAAGAGGAATTCAGTTTCATGTTCCTTTTATCAAAGTGCCAGCATCCAAATGGTAACTGGACCTTCTTGCCTGTGTGCAGATAAATTAGGAAGCTGGAGGAGGGGAGAAGGGCTGGAAAGATTGTTCATGTTTGACCTTGTTGCACAGAAATGTGTGTTCTGTCCTACCTTGTTAGAAGTTAAACGGAAATTTACTTTAACTCTGAAGCTTTCTGTGCTTGTCTACTCCAAGTTCACAATTAAAAGACTTTTAAAATTATTTTGTATGGGTAACTGTACAGTTGCAATAGGAATCAAATGGGAACAGGAGAAAAGGAGGTTTGTAAACAAGAACTACAACTTACTTGATTTTAGTCGATTCAAACATAACAGTGGACCACCTGTGCCAGTGTAATTCAGTTGAAGGCTACATCCTTACTTAAATGAAGAGGGCACTGAACACAACAACAGTGTATCAGAATATCTATACAATTTAAAGAATCAACTGAGAAAAACAAAACTCTCAACTTTGACCTGCTCTCAACTCTGTTAGGTGTCTGAGGGAGTTAACTGTTGAAATTCTACCAGATGCAAAAGTAAGATGATAGAAGGTAGGCCCCACAGAAAAATCCTTTTGAACAGCTCATGGAAAGGTTTCAAAGAAATTCTCACGAGAATTAATGAGAATTTGCTAACCTCCTTAAAATCCTGCCTTATGGTTCTATTTCTTTTCTTCATCTTTATGCAGAAATAGACCTGTCCCACACTGGCAGAGTGGCAGAGTACTGAAGAAAGCTAAATGCCTCGAGTCACTGAGGCCTTGGAACATTTGGGAGAATGAACGCTGTTAAGGTGTGATCTTTGTATCAAGGACCAGCTCTGCAGCCCAACCAGACATTTCTGTTCTGGCAAAATACCTCAGGCACTTTCTCTTAGGTCTATTAGAGGAAAGTGAGAGAGGTGGAAAGAGAGAACAAAAAGTGCCTAAGAAGCCTTTGAAACCTTTTTGATTGTAATTACAGACAATTTTTCTACAAGCTATTTCTTTCTAGAGATAGACTTTCCTTCCAATACTAAGGGAAAAATGGTAACCTTAATTTTAGCAGTAATGAGAAACTTGAAGAAATCTCAATGTCCATCTAGATCAGGTGCCCCTTTTTCCATCCAGTTGTGCTTTTCATTAGTTCTATTTTGTGTATTAATACTTTGCTACTAATCAGTAAAACTATCAGAGTAACACAGTATAAAGTAGATTTCAGAATTATGAAAGACAATAAAAGAAAGTTCAGGAAGCTTTAACACTAGGAAAAAAATACTACTAACAAATTGTAATTTGCTAAAATACAAGAATAGGTATTGTTGTACTCCACACCTACTGTATTGAAATGCAGTAGCTTGCAGCAAATTTCAAAGCCACAGTTCTGTATTTATAGACAGAAAAGTGTGAAAGCACAAGTTTATCCCTTTAAATCTATAGTCAATGATGCAAGAGAGTATACTGGAGAATCAGAAGGGGTTCAACACAAGCCAAAACCCAATTACATTAGCATTGGTGAATGTGTTATGATTTTTCATGAGGTAAGTTAATACATTATATTAATCTAAAAATGCAAATTGTATGCTTTGAAAGTCAAATGTATACTACAGTCAGACTCCATAATCAAGACAGAAAAGTTTAACAAGTCAAGTGATGATGGGCAATTTAAAAAATACAAAAGATATAGCTTTGAAATTAATAGAACTCTATCAATGTATGTTGTATATTACATATATTTTGATACCCCCTTCTATGGGAGAGATTGAAGAGAAGTAGGACACAAAAGTTACTTTTTAAAAAAGTTGGATTTTGGTGGAAGAAGCGAAGAGGAATAAAACAAGGTTGTTCTTTCTTATGCTAGACTGTAAATACTTAAAACTGACTGAGGTAATAGCAGCTTCTAAATACACTTACTCCTAATTATTCTTTTTGAGGGCATGCAGGTGTCCTGGTTTCAGCTGGGATAGAGTTAATTTTCTTCCTAGTAGCTGATACAGTGCTGTGTCCCTAAACTATGTGGTCTGTTTGCATTTAAACTTTTGTAATCTGACTGCCCTGACTATTAAGAAAAAACAAATGCAGGCTCAATACCATCTTAACCCCAAAGAGCCAAGCCAGCATTGATAATCCACATGTTGACTCAGCTGTCTTGCCTAGTCCAGAGGCTAAAATACTAGACTGCTAAAACAAAAAGGGAAGAGAGAGGAGTGGGAAATGTTGACAGCAAATGAAAGGGTGCTGATGCATGCTTCCTCACTTGTAAGCAACTTTGGACTGCATGCTAATCAATCACAAACCGTGAAATATTAGGATTGATCAAAGCAAGTATCTTCTTACAGAATTTGTACAACTGGCTGGTAAACTAGTGAGGGATAGCAGCTCTACGGGGCAGTTGTGACAATCCCAGTGGCACCTATCAAAACCAATGCAATTTTAATGAATTCTGATTATATATGTGTATGTATCCAGGTAAAGACTAGGAAATTACCTGTTCGCATATTATTCCGACAACAATTTTTGTTCTTGGTCAGAGGCAACAGCACCTAAAGACAAACATGTAAATTAAGCATGTAATTTTTAAGCGTGGTGTCTTTTTCCCCGAAGAAATAGCTATTGGAATGCAACTTTCAGTGTTTCTGCTAAGACATCTGTTGCACTTTGACAGTAATGTACTGTTATGTATAAGTTCCATTAATTCACAGTTAATGGCAAACATTCAAGTCTGCTGTCAAGTTCAGTGGATCCCTGAAGGCAGAGTAAAACTAAATTCACACTAAAGCATATTTAAACAATGAATCCTTTTTTCAAACTGCCATGCTTATTCAGAATTGTAATATCTGATGCATTTAGGCAATCTGATTGATTCTGGCTAGCTAATTAGATTGACACATGCACCTTGAAAGACAATGCACACAACTGAACCATTCCTCAGACTGCTAATTACTCAGGTAAGATCTTGGTGGTAGAATGTCTTGCATTCCACAAAGAACTTTCCAATTTGTCATTTCTCAGAGTGAATATGCGTTTCACTTGAGTGTTCCTCATGTCTGGATGTCAGGTGAAGTTAGTAATATAAGCTGTGAATTTACCAGAACTTGTACGATGATTTTTAAAATCTACAATAGAAACCCTCTGCCTGGACAGAAATCAATGTTCACTTGACGTTGCTAAAAGAAACTTATTCTGTAGATATGCCAACTCTGTAACAATCTAACCTTGCTATATTCTGTTTTCTTGTTACATGTAGTCAAGGTTTACTGTACCAAAGAGGTTACTGAACAAGCCTAACATAATAGATCATCTTATTTTTTCATGTTTGCTCCTCTTTTCTTCGGAGTGTGTGCAAAGTAAATATTTAAGCAAACTGTCCTATATTGGAAGAAAATTTTTTTTTCCCATTAAATGATCAAATAAATTATTAGCTTTATGAGAAATAATTGCCTATACTGCAGCTTTAACTAACAGAAATCTGACTTTCTGTAGAGGCCCATTTCAAAAGGTATAATGCATTTGTACTTACTTTATAAGTAGATGATTCTGGTTTTCATGGGACCTCAGGTGGCTTCTCTAGCTTTTTAAGTGTCCTGTCCATACAAGAAAATCTGAAATGGCAGTTCCCTGTGATACTGGGCTGTAACAGCAAGGTCCCCACCCAAAGGCGTCCTCTTGAGCTGGCTCACAGATATGCTTTGCTCTGTGTACAGAACCAAGAACAATTAACATGGCACGTGGCACGAAAAAACAAATGAACAGGAGTCACTTCAGAACTAAAATCCTGGTTTTAAAAGAAATAAATGGTCCTGGAGATTCGTTTTTCTAGCAGTCAAGATCTGGATTCTATATGTGCTGTTAAAAAGGTTTCTAATTTACATATAGTGCAGTGTGGGTGAGGTTACAACAAAGACAAACATGTGCACAGGGGCCAAGTACAGAATAGGGTAACACCCCGTTATGCTCACAGGATCACTTGCATATTTTTCTAGGGTTACCAGTACTAAAATTTATTGCTGAATTCAAAATACTCCAATAATGTAGTACATATAAATTGTTTCATACATATATTTTACATGGGCATCAAAAATCTGATTTAAATTTGTGTTTTATTGGAGCAAGTAGTCCTTGTTAATTTATTTTCCCTTTTCACAGAGCTCCACAAAATTGTATAATATCCAATAGCTCTCATAAAATATAAACAGGATATATAACCTAAATTTCAGACTAGCTCCTGTACCAGATTTAATTAGGATATGAATCCTTGAATTGACAAAATAGCTTGAGTTTTGCTACTGCAGAAAGGAGATCTTGCATTTCCTTTCCTTCATCCTACTGTCAGTATGTGCCTCACTATCTGAGGGGAAGCTGACAGTTTTCTACTACATCTGTGTATTAAATGGATGTGCTATGCAACTCATCAGCTCTTTGGACTAGGACTAATTGTTCCATGTACGACAAATTGTTCATAAGCTGAGTGCAGAGAGCAAGACAGCTTGAGGAAGGCTGTGGGACTACTAATTGTTCATTTTCAAACTTTGTTGCCTGCATATCCAAGGAAATAGGGGGTGGCAAAGGGAGGCAGTGAAAATACTTCCTCACCAATGTGTAAGCATAACTTTATTTTTAAAGTTCTGATAATACGTGTCATAATTTGGGTTTTTGAAATAGGTGTTGCTGACAGCATTCACAGTTTTGACTTTTTTAAGACTGCAAAGTACATCATGTAGTTAGAAGTAGATGATTTTCTCTGAGGTGTTGCACTCTGAACAGAAGTTCAAGTATGTATCAGTGTTCTAAAAAGAACAAATCGGATACTCAATCTCATTAGAAAATAAGATGATGTATTTAAAGAAAAGGAAATACTACAGCATAAATTGTTACTAAACTCGATTCTGACTCGCTTACACACCTGTGTGCACTGGGTTCATACTAGAAACACAAAGATCATCTGTGCACCTTCCTTGCACTTTCCAAACTGAGTCTTCCTCTAGATGCAGATGTAGCCTATGCTCACAGAAATTAAAAATCCAATTGCATGAATGCTCAAATGTTTATCTTCCATGTATCTTGGGAGTTCGTGAAAGGTTACTTTGTGTATCCAGTTAAGAGTATTTTAATCTGAAATTTAAAATAGAACCTATTTTGCTCTGTGCCAGCTTGTTGAAAAATCTTATCAGTTCTAGCCTTTTCCCCTCACCTTTGTCATCTAAACTGATATTTGTAATAGTACTGCATTGTTTTAAATGTTTATACATTAAAGTTAGGTCACATATGTATACTGAGATATACTGGAACAAGTCTTGAACTCATTAGATTTGTCTTTAAATGAACCTGTGTGCTTTACTCCCCATTTATTTAAATCAGATTCTGTATTGCCTTTTGGTTTTGTGTACTTTTACTGGTTAGCTTGCCTAAGCATCCACAGTACCTGTAAGTCTTAATGAGCACAGGCAGATAAAAAGCAAGCACTGAATAATGATTTGGATTTTGGTTTATGGATCTTTGTTATTCAAACATTCTTAAAATTAATCTCTATATAAACTCTCCCCCAAATTAAAGAAGATCGTTTCAGTCATGTGGCTATTTCAAATATACATTGTTTGTACATTTAGATTAAGTTGCACCTTACAGCTGTCTTCGAGAATGGGATTTTACTGCATTATGAATTCTTTCTAAAAATCAAAAAAGGTAAAATCTCATTCTGCCCCGATAGTGAGATCAAATATTTGTGTCATGAAAACAATGAAGGGGGAAAATTTTAAAACTTGCTTAGTAGGCTGATTAAATATAAATTGCCTTCTGAGATGTCCTTGATATCTGTCAAGCAGTCAGTAGTCTACACCTCTTACTTTCTCCAAGAGCCAGGAACTGTCCTGAAGTCTTGTTAAAGGAGTCTGTTTTTTTCTCACCTAGGTATAACTTCTCGTACCTTCAGTGTCTGAAGCTCATAACTGATCTGAGCACAGAAAATCATCAGACATCAGAAAAAATCCATCAAACTGCTTCAAACAAATTAGGATCTCTAAAAGGAAGAATTCCAGGTGAGATGTTATAACAAATCTGTGTAAGAACAATGTTTTACTCGAATCTACACAGTGGAAGTTTCTTTTAGGATGGGATAGCCACAATATCAGGAAATTCTAACAAAAGACAGGAAGCGAAGGCAGATGACAAATAGCTCACAAATCTCAACATGCTTTGGTTGACAGGGTAATTTTTTTGACAACAGTTGTTCAAAATTCTTTCCATTGCAGTTTTCTGAAATGAAAACAAATGACTGAATCCTCTTATCTTAGAAATCCCTACAGCAAAAATTTAGGTTTACATTTTCATTTTTATCCACTGAAGTATGTCTAGGATTAATGATATACTAAAACAGTGGGCAAAACTCTTGTCATGATGTTGAAATTAAAATTTGAGACATTACAGCGAATTTCAGGGAAAACCTTCCATTGCCAAAATTTCCTAAGTAGCTTGCAACCAACTGCAAATTTCCATCTGAAACCCCAGTTCTATTGTATGAGATATTCATACAGACATTGGCAAAGCTGCAAAGTTGAGGCTTCTGTCAAATGGAACTACTGTAGTCATACTACAGATTTGGAATTTTGAGATAGAAGTTCCAGTCTCAAGCTTGTGTGTGCTTATGTGAGGGGAATTAATAAATCTTACAAGACCCTTGCATTTAAAAAATCACTATCAATCTTGGAAAACAAACCCCACTGTTTCTTTCTGTTCTCTTTCTGTGTGCTTACTGATTTGTTCTGTGGCACTTTCACTTCCAAGTTTCATCCCTAACTCTTGTAAGAAATCAGATGAAATTAATGCAACTTAAAGTTTGTCTTTGCATGATTAATTTTTATTCATACCTCAGTGGCAGATGTAGTGTCCATCATAATGTCAGCTCTCAAATGTCAGTAATCTCAGATCCAGTAATCAGAACCCTAAACATCCATATTACAAGCTAACATACAAGGAGACAGTTTAGCACATGGTGACCTAATGAAATAGACCAGTGTCACTTAAATAATTTTGAGTTACTAAAAATGTATACCATAAGAGTTTAGATATTTACTTTACGTGGCAGTCATCAGAAATCAAGTGTAACTAATCTTCATAATACTGATTTTGATTTTTTAAGATTCATCCAGCAGTAATAGCTGGTTGCTGCTAACAACAGCTGTTCCATAGCATAGGGGAGATAATTATCAAAACCTGAATTTCAGTCTCCCTGTTATTTTGTCCATTTAAAGC
>VZRO01004188.1:0-79164 GCA_013397915.1 Daphoenositta chrysoptera | reverse complement strand
GAGCCCCCTCACGGGGGGTCAGCCGAGCTGCGGCCGGGCCGGGGGCGGTGTGAGGGTCGCGGCCGCCTGTAGTGCGGGGCCGCGGCCGCGGTGTCGCCGCCGGATCGGCGTTACTCCCGCAGGGGAGGGGGCTGCGGGGGGCTCTCGAAGGCGGGGGCCGCCTCACGCAGCGCAGCCCCCGGCACCGCTCACCGGCGGGGCCCGCGCGCCCCCGGACGGGCCCAGCTGGACAACTTCTGGTGTGAGGATCCCGAATGCCAACAACCCCGGTAATGCCTTAGCGTGAAAGTTGCTTTTATTGTCTGTGTGTGTGCCAACCCACCCAACGGTGGTGCCTCAGCAGTGTCTTCACCCAAGACTACTCTATATCTGTAAGGTGCTGCAGCGCTTCTTGGAAACCCCCTGTCCTGGAGCAGCATCATTGCTTACCCCGAGGAGAAAAGGAATAGTAGTTTCTTTTCTGGAGTCGAAATCCGTTTAGAGTGCTCTTTACTGGGGAATTTTCCGCTTGCCTTCCATAAAATGTAATAAACTTAATAGACCTTTTTTGTTAGATTTGTAGGGGTGAAATCTAAATTGTGGGGATTGATGAGCTGTTACAGGACAACATGTCACAATAACTTTTCTTTAAAATAGTAGTACATGAACATGCATGGTTTCTAAGCTTCTTAGTATGCTGAAGTTCGGAAAAGGTTCCACTAAACGTGTCTCCAGAATTTCCTGGTTCTTACTTGCAGGTTTAAGAGCAAACCGATCTACAAGCTCTGTATTAGAGCATGCACCTGACACCAATTGTAACAGCTGCAGAAGATTGTATGTGTAAAAGAAGTAAAATGAGTAATGGTGTAGGGGTATTTACAGCTGTGAATGCAATCAGCAGAGAAGGCTCATTTGTCTGAACACAGGGCACCTGTCACAGGCACACAGTCAGGAACTGCTGCCTTGCGATGTGACTGCTATTTCTGCAACACTTACTACTGGAATTTGCACAAAGAGGGGTAACCAACCTGTGTACTTTTAATGTGCTGTAGTAACATTATTAACCAAGTGTGGATTAGATGAAACAATACCGATAATCATTTTTTGATAGTTCCTGTGAAGATGCTGCAAGTTCCTGCAGGACACTTGTAAAAGGGTTATTGTTACCACAGTCACGTTAGGTGGGGATTATAAATTAAACTGTGCAGTAGTAGCCCATAGGTGCTTTACAACAATAGGTGCTTTACAACTGTGGTTAGCATTGTGCAGCAAGTATCCTGTATGGGAAAATGTGTGTCTTGATGTTGTGAACAATGTCTGTCTTGTGAGGCAGAATACTCTGTGCAGGAAAGGGGAGGAATACTTCTCATTTACAGAGGATGCAGAATAAGAAGCAAGTGTGTGCTGCTTCAAACGTGTTATGGTTCCTAAATGCTGGGAGGAGTGTGCCTACAGTCAGTGAAGGGACTGTGTGAGTGAGGAGCCCGTTCCCGAAGCAGTGCGTGCGCATACTCGTCATACTCATTCCTCTGTGTTTCTGAACTAAGTGGAGTTTTTGCAGCTCTGTCTTGATGCTACTTATTTCAAAATTGTTTAGTGCAAGGTGGGGTTTTTGCCTGAAGGGTGAAAAGAGCTTGAAGTTGCACACAAAGTTAGATGTGCTTAGTGGGTAGTAATTATGCTAAAGACAGCAGTGGACAACAAGGACATGAAGCAAGAGTACGCATCAGCTATTTCAGCCACAGAGCTGGAGTAGTTGGTGAGATAAAGATCTGAACTCACACTGGTTTATGAAAAGGTCAGTAAGAAAATTAAGATGTGAGCTACGTATGCTTGCAGTGTGAGTACCAGTGCAAGCCTGCTACTCAGCTGAAGTATTTTCAGATCGTGATTGACAGCATAAATGCAGAACATAACACACAGTGTAGCTGTCTCCCCTCTCACCGTGCCCGTTCCCAAAGGTTAGTTGGATGTAAGCGTGATTCCAGTTCTGAAGGTGCCCTGTACGAGATGCTTACAGCTCATTACACTTTCCCTCTCCTGGCCCCCAGTACTGTTGTGCTGTGAGTCCATCTTGGGTTCAGTGGTGACTCCCCAAAACCTGGCTACCTGGCAGCTTGCTGTTTGTCTCTGATGGTCTCTACACTGCGGAGTCTGACGCTGCAGTAACATTGCATCACAGATTACTTTTAGCACGGAGGGACTGAACTAGCAAAATCTCCAGCATGATGAAGCGCATGGTTTCAGTGTTATTACACGTGATTAGGTCCAAATTAGGAGGAGAAACTGCAATGCCCTACAAGATCCTGACATGACTAAAATTTACCTATATCATCAGTATTCGTTTAAATTAGTTGCATTACCTGGCAATAGTACAAGAGTTAATTGAATTGTGTTATGCAGGACAACACTGCATATTTTATCAGAGCAACAAATGGGGTGTTACTTCAGTTATAGTGGAGCTCAGCTAAACTGCTTCCTGGGCAATGGGATCAACTAACAGAAAAAATACTTTATGAGCACTGCAGAATCAATATTGACATGGGAGACTGAGCTGGAGTCCTTTCTGCTGCATGTGTTAACATCAAAAGTGTCCAATAAATGCTATTGGAAGAATCTACATTGCCAGTTGGTCAGACAGGAAGACTGAGATTTGATTCCTCCTTTTCCTCTCCTTGCTGGTTCTAGAGTGAATGGTGTGCTGCTGAAAGGCGTTTGCCACACTCTTGTTAGGTTCAGTAATGTGAGAGAGAAGTCTGGAATCAGTGGTGATGAAAAAAAATGGGGAGTTTGGGATTTTTTTGCTTGGAAAAAAGTTCTGAACTTTTGGGAGTATTTTTGTAGTGTAGGTGGATGTGAGCATACTTGGTGAAATGCCGTCTTCAAGAGAAAAATAGTAAAAAGTTGGCTTCCTATTACTCTGGAGTAGAACCTTCTGTTGTTCATTCTTTGGCTCTAGAGGTTTCTGTCCAAGGTGAACTGAAACCTTTTTTCCTCCGCATTCTTAGCTGTTGTCTTGTGGGCAGCAGCAGGGTTACACATCAGTTTCTGTCATATTTCAGCCCACCCATTTGCTGGGCTTAGGTTTTGGTGTGACAAGTTCATGTATTAGGGTTTAATTCTTAATTTAGTTATAAGGTGCCAGTGAGGTCTGTTATGTCCATGTAATCTCGTTGAAATCACTGGGTTTACATGAATAGAGTGATGTCAGGCCTTGTAAATTCAGGTAGCAATGGAAGTTTTCTAATGATACTTGTGTCATCAACTAAGCATTATAAAATGCAACATTGGCTTATTTCTTGCTTTATTCCTCTGTCTCACTTGCATTTTATCATGTCTAGGATTCAGTGTTGCTTTGATGTGTTTCAACTAAAATTTCTTTGTGGCAATTATTGTATCTTTTCTTGCATCTGTAAAGCACCGTGTGTGCCTAGAGCATTACACACAAATTAAACGACATTTATAATAATACACTGGTTGCAGAGTTAGACCTGTAAGTCAGCAAGTACCTGATTTCAGGTTGTGCAGATACAGTTCAGTGTTACGAGCCACCCTGCTCACTGAATGAGGCAATGATTTGCAGGAAAAGTAGTATGTGATCTTAATAGTTGAGAGGAGGATTAATGCAAACGGAGCTAAAGTAATATGTTGTTTTAAACGTGGTGCTTCCTAATTTTCAAGAGCTTTACTCTCAGCCCAAGTAAACATCTTGCCAATTAGTTTCTAACATGGAACCTCTTGTTATTGGGAGGCTTATCCCCTGTTGGTTGGTTGGTTGGTGGGTTTGGGTGGTTTTTTGCAAAATTACACTACACAGAGGTATAAACTTCCCTTGTTGACCTTAAAAAATCCCTAAATGGGATTTGAGCCTTTAGTGGCGATTTCTAATTCAGGTAATTGCTTTACTTGGTAAGGTTGTTACTTGATGAGCAGGGGAATGACCTGTGGTTTCTGTGCTTTGTGTAGGGAAACAACAGGTGAAGTCTGACCTGTTTAATCCTCTCTGCTCTCTGTCCTGCCTCTGCTTTCTGGCTTCACAGGCCTGCCAGTGCTCACAGCACACTGCCTTTGTTCTGTCAGAGCTACGAGGTGCCCAGCTTTGTGTACAGGGACTTCGTGTCCATTTGGATTGGTTTTTGAGCCACCACCAAATTTTATATGATTTAAAAAAGCAAGCAGGCATAGGAAAACAGTTTGGTTTAACTTGAATGGATTGCCATGAGACAGAGCATGTCTGCTGTTCCAGGGAACTTCAAAAGCTGCCTGCAGATGAGACAAGTGTCAGAGCTTCTCAAAACAGTTGTGAACGTCTTTGTAGTGGAAAGAGTTATGTGTCTGATATTTAAGTGTGCCTACCAGCTTTTTCCACTAATAGAAAATGAAAATTCACGTATAAAAATAGCAAAATACAAGTTTTATTGAAGTTAGTAAGACTTTTGCTGTTGAATTATTTTATAATTTTTCCTTCAATGTTTTTGTTTATCAAATAATTTCTTACAGAAAAGCAGCCATTTGGACTACCAGTCAATTTAGCTGTTAGTACAAATGTAAAGGAAGCTCTTCTTTAAGTGAACTAAAGAGCCCCTGTCTGTAATAATTAAAGTTAGCAAACATACAGGATGTAAACATGAGGCATGCGGTGTGTCTCAGCAAGCAGTCCATGATTTTTCTCTGTGTATAATAGCTGCCTGGATTTTACAACCCACATGTAGTAAATAATTGCGTTTTTATCTGGAATGATAAAAGTAGACAGCTTTGAAAGCAACTTCTTAACAGGAAAGCAAGATATGGATCAAGGTTCACGTGTTAATTGCAGAAGTGTATATAAAAAAAACAACCTGAAAGATTTTTTTTTGCACGTATTTGCTATTTTTCTTCTGTTACCAGTGGCTCCCACCTCCAGAAATCTGAATGCTCTTTTTTTTTTTTTTCTATTTAGTCTTAAGAAGAAGGACTTTCAGAGCAGGGGCAGTAGTGTAATTAAATAGATATGTTTAACTTGGAAAGGTGTTATTTTTAGGACTAGCTCAAAAGGGCAGGTACTCCCTGGAGACATTATAATATGGCCAGATTGTCTGCTCCAGCTAAAGAGCAGTACAAGACATAGGCAGCATCAAGGCTTACTTAAAAGTTTTTGACACGTGTTACCTCTTGGCAAAAAGGATTTGAGAGGAGGCTGCAGAGTGGGCACAACTTCTGAGCCCCTGGGCTCTTGGTGCTTCAGGGAAGGAGTGCAGCTTGCAGAGAGGCTGCCCCGTGCAGGGATGTCCTCGTTCCCTGCCTTCCTCAGGGCCGTGCTGCTGCTGGTTCTCTCCCGTGCTTGCACTGGCTCCTCTCGGGAATGCACCTCTGCTGGCTGGAGCACGGACAGGACCTGCCAGCAAGGGCTGTGCTGGGGACAGCAGCTCCTCCGAGCTGCCCCAACCACTGCTCCCCTCGCGTGAGGTCCTGAGCTACGAGAAGCAGGGGAGTTTGTGCATGCTTCTGGGAGGAAAGGCTGTGTACGTGAATTAATGGCCATACTGCAGAGATGGTTTTCTCCCTACTCTCTGCTCTTTTTTTGTGGTTCACATTTGCTCACTTTTCCACCTCTGAGCAAAGGGGAGCATATGGCAGTGTGCTGTCCATCTGGTTGCCACTTACTGTGAAATCGTTATGCAGGCAAATTTGGCCCCATCTTGAATTTCTTAGGTGGGTAAAACTGTTACTACAATGACAGCTGAAGTGTTTATACTGAGCTGTAAACGTGAATTAAGCAAAGAACGAACACAAAGGGCTCTTTCTGAATATTTTCAATCTTCTACATAAAAAAGCCCAACTTGTGCTATGCTAGTATTTAAGGCAAATAAGGCTGGGATCCTCATTGTGAACAGTAGACTCTTCAAGTATGGATAAAAGACAAGTCCTGTCCCAGAGGATTAGAAGTCTAAATACATTTTAATGAGAATATAGTGAATGGTGACAGATGCTTAGGAAAACCTTAGTTATATAGATAATACTGTATGTATGTCATGAAAAATTCCATTGACATTTTTGCATCCTAGCACAAGCTTGTCACATAGTCTCTTGAAATGCATAGCAGATGTTAATTCAGGTCCTGTGCATTTTGGGTATACCCAGGTATTTCTTGTTTACCTTCATATCAAGGATCAACACTGGCAAAGAGAAGTCTTACTGTCTTTGGTGCCATGAGCATGTGTACATTTATGTTATCACATTTCACATTGCAAACATTGAAATAGTAATAACCTAGCTTTCCTCTAGTTATCTAAAGGAGTACCACTGAAAAAAACATTTAGGTGATATTTATGCCATAATATTCTGATATCTTACCTGCAGACAAGAGTACCGGCTAAAGTATTTTTTAAATTCAATTTATTTTATACTTAGGAGGGCTAACTTTTGTACATTCTCTATTTTATAAGTCAAGAGCTTGTTTTTCATGTAGCCACATGGAATACTCTGTGTTTTTTAAAATTGGAACAGGTGGCTATACAAGTGTAAAATAAGTCAGAGGAAAGTAATTTATCTGAAACAATCTTCTGTCCTGTTTAGATCAGGCATCCTCATTTTTGATTGTTACATGCATATTTATTATGCAGTGATTCCACTGTGATATGTAATATAAAAGTACTTGTGGACTGGAAAGAAGAATTTTGTCTTTGTGGAGGAGAGTGACTAGAGTTTGTTCACTGCATTCTTTAAAGTTTTCATTTTGTTTTGAACAAAAGTGGTCAAGTTTTTAAATATTGTAAGTATTGAGACTTTTTGCCTTTTTTCCTGCAAGAGCCTATTTAAAGGACTGTAAATAGCTTTCTGAAAAACTTTTATTCTGTTCTGCAGCATGCAATGAGAGAAGTTCATTTTAAGTTTTCCAAAAAAATCCTGAGTTTGAGATTTACTCCGAAGGAACTGTTTTTGAACAGATATTCTGTGCACTAGTATGTCCTCCAAGTATTTTAAAATGGCAATTCAACCCTCAGTACACAGCTGTGAAACTAGGTTGACAGTGGGAATTCTGAGTAGATTTGGGGGAAGGAAATATTTCATGGCTTGTATCAGAGTCTCATGAGAGCTGTGGCCTGTCTGTCGGTGATCTATAGCCAATACCTGTTGGAGCAGCACTCAGGGCAGCCGGCTCTGCTGGCTGAAACTGAATGCCAGGGTCTGCTAAATCACTGCTGAGCTGCACCTTGCACTACTTCGTTGAATGACTTGTGCTCTGTGGAATTTTTTTTCAGCTCATAAAAAGAAGAAAAAGAGGAGGGGTGGCACAGAAAAATTCAAAGTTTTTCTTTTAGCCCCGTTTCTTTAGCTCAGAACATCAGAGCGTCCTTCCTGAGTAGTAGGTGGAGTTTTTAAGTGCACGGTGTCGTATGACTTGTATTGAAGTTTTCTGGAATATATTTTATTCAGGAGTTTGTTGTAGGATAAATCTGTGATGGATCTAAATGTGACATGCTGAGTGGGATTCATGGACATCTTCACCAAACTTGTTTCCCTGCTATTGTTTTTTTAATGTGAAAATGAGGAAGAATTCCTTTAGTAGTTTGCTTCTCATGAGATAGAAGAAACTGGTAAGGCAGTTTCTCTCTGGTTTTAGAAGTCAGCATAGTCATCATAGCAACTCCTGAGACTAACATTTGAAAGAGATTATATTTAAAGATTCTAAAGGTGTTTAGTTTAATGATACTGGCCATCTTCCTGCATCTATCATTCTGCTATAGAAACAGAAGTAATTGTTGTGCAGGTAAAAAACGATGGTTCTAGCTAAGTAAAAGACTATAACAGTTGTCTTGAAGTGCTGCTTTTAGGTTGGTACCCAGGCTTCATATCCTGCCAGAAGGCAGGAGTTTTGATGTGTAAATGAAGGTATTCTTTGAAATGCTGGGAAGGCCAGGCAAAGGATTCCCTTAACAGCCCAAGGAATAGGACCTCAGGGAGTGTTACAACCCTTTGAATCTCAGCTACAGACTGTCCAGTTGTAAGGGTGATATCCACTTGTAAGGGTGATATTTGGTTTATTTTTTAATTATTTTGATTAAATTTTTTGATTTAAATATTTTGATTTTAAATACTTGTCAGCAGCTCCCTTGTCTCCCTTGTGCTTTTCTGAAATTTGGGAGCAATGGAAGGAAACTTGGTCTTTTTTCCATTAGCAGTTGGACGTTTTACCCAATCTGACTGCACTGCTTCATTCTGAAGCAAAGATGGGCTTGTTGCTTTTGAAGAACTTCTTTCAGTGTAAGATGATTTCCCTTTTTGGGGGGAAGGGAAGGGACTGCAGTCCAAGTAGCTGGGAGCCTGCCAAGGCACACAGTCTGAAGCACTGGGTACAGTGAACTAGCAAACAAAGACTAATTGGTTATTTGTTTGACGCATTTGGAAATGCAGCCAGGTCTCGGAGTGCCCAGGTGACTGGCAGCAGCTGCTATCTGATTGATGTTTGCTGGGTTAAATGAAGGAAGTGTATATCCAGTGAGAAGTGTTCCACAGCCTCATCTAAGAACACTGATAACTGGTGCTTTCATGGGCTGCCTTGATGGAGAGATTTCATGGACTGAGTGAACGCGTGAAGTCAGCGAGCTTTCTTCTGCTTCATGCCTCCAAATAAGGATTAAGGTACATGGGACAAATTGACTGGGAAATACAGGCTTGCACAGTTCATTTTGTCAAGAGAGGGAGGACTTTATGCCCTACTGCCTGTGTATTTCACAAGCTTTAAAAATCACTTTTAAACATACTTCCTTTTTTTGGTGGCTGTGTGAGGCAGGAGCTTTCTCTCCTGGTAATGTCTAATGAAATTAAATGCTTATCTTGGTTATTATGCTATCATAAGGCAATGCCAAGTGTTCTGTCCTAGAATGAAGATAGAAGAAAAGGAAGACCAGTGTTCAAAATATTAAGTTATAAAATGGAGGATTCGGTATTGGTAGAAAAACTGATAGCGGTGGTACTTTCCTCCCCTAGATGGGCATCTGATCTTGGGGCTTTTACTGGTTGTGTTTAAAAGGTTTAGCAAAGCAGTTCAGTCTGAAAAAGACTGTTTTTCTCTTAGTTTCACTGAGTATATAAAGCACACTGCATGAACAACATTTGGCAGGAGAAGAGCAAAATGTATCTGAAACCTTTAATTATATACTGTAGGCAGCTCTGTTTAGGTCAGAAGACACCATATTATCAAATAACATATTACAGGCATTCAGAACTTGCACAGTAGCTTGATTATTCCGTGAATAATTGGTCTTTGTTAAGCAGATAATGGCACTGTTTGCATTCAGAGCCTAGGTTTGAAGTATATGACATAGAATATTTGTATTTTAAATCATCTGTTATCCAGCTGATGTAAGAACTAAATAGAACAGAGTTCAGTAGAAGCTTTTAGGATGGCAGACTGCCTCTTCTGCTGTGCATTTCTCACTGTATCATACCTGCAGTTCTGAAGGTGTTGAAGAGATCTTTTTTTGTTTATTGAATTTAGTTTTATATGCATATTTGCAGCAATACTTGGGACCATATAGACTGTTTAAACATAGACTGTATTAAAAACCAAACCAAACAGAAAATGCCCTGAAGAAAGAAACAGTTTAGAAGCTTCCCAAACTGCTTGTGAGGAGAAAGGGAAGAAAATAAATAGTGAAGGAGAACAAGTGTACAATTAAGACAGGCAAATAGGATTTATGAGAGAAATGGCATGTCTTTCTCTGTCACACACTACACCTTATTTTGCTTATCTAGAGGAGAGAAAGTATTTCTGCCTTATGAATATTTACTTAGGCTTTTTAATCCTTAAGGATCCCAAGGTGGAATACAAAATTATTGACTGCAGTGTCAATAGCTGATAATTTTTACAAGTGTGTCAGAATATGAGCTCAAGTAAGTTTGCAGGTTCCTCTGGGCACTCATTTATGTAAGCTTTTGCTTGGAGGTACCTGTCAGCTTGGTAGAATCCCCAGTGCTCCAGTGCTCTGTTTTGTACTGGCTGGGGAGCAGGTGATGATGAACAGACCTTTTTCATATGGATTTTATCTTACTTTCTTTTTCCCAAGATGGAGTTTAAAAGAAAAGCAGAAAGGTGATAAAATTATTGCCTTAAAGGACAACAAAAGTGATCAAACCCACTCAAAGTAATGGTTTTTTGTATCAAGTGCAGCATAGTCAGCTAATCAAAACACATGTTCTCTATCTGTGACTGTTTAGCCTGCAGAAGATCAGCCTGCCTTGCAGTAGAGAAGTTGTATTTTCCGTATGAGCTGAATGCCCATTAGAGCTGTGATCAGCACTCTGCCTTCCCTAAGGAGATGGCAGTGATTGTAGCATTTATCATACATAAAGGAATCTGTCTTTCTCAATGTATCTGCCAAAAGACGTGTGAAAAATAGAGACCAAGGCAGCAGCATCCCTGATCTCAGTAACCCCTCAGACAACAAGACTGATGGTGAACTAAGGAAATCACTTCTCCTCTTCTCACCCAAGCCCCATATTTAGCCACAGCAATAGTTTTGAGTTGGGCTGATTTAGAAGCCTGTCTGTAAAGGAATCTGCTAGCAGAATATTGGCTGAAAGGTTTGTGTAGTACATGAAGCTGTTGACCTGTGCTGCAGAGACATGAACCTCCAGGAGAAAACAAATTCTTGTTCACACCAGAAATTGAGTACCTGGATAAAATGCTGTGGCTTACATTAAAAATGGTTACTTGAAAATTAAATGACATAGCAGGCAAGTGTTGGAATTGTTAGTGTTCAAGGAAAAATTGTAGTGCATACCAGTGTTTTAATAAAAGCGGGAGTTTGGATTATTTAGGATTGAAAAAAGCACAGAATGTAATGCATGTTCTGCTATCAGCAAGCAGCCCTGTGACTGAAGCAGAGACAGAAAACCAAGGGCAAAAGTTCTGTTCAGGGAAGGTAAGATAGAGCAGACTGAAGTTGCAGAGCACTTTTTTCATGGAAAAGCACTGAGTATTAGAATTTTGCTTCAGTCCTCTGCTTTATAACATGTAGCAAAAATGATGGATTGGTGATTCTTCTGACTTGGCAAAATTAGGGCTGCTCCCTGGAAAATGCAGCAAAAGAGCCTCAGAGGCTGCTCTGGGTATGCTTACGGATTTGTGCTCCGAAGAGAAGTGTGTGCCTTTGCACAGAAAGGAGAAACAAAGGACTTGCAAGCCAAGATCAAAATAAAAAATGATATATAAAAGGTGCCATTCATGACCTGTTTTTCAATTCTCTGCTAAGGGCAATGAAGCTGCATGGTATGTAATTTCTAATGATTTTCCTTGTATCAAGCTAAACATTCCCTTCATTTTTCCCCTTCAAGGAGTGAACTGTAAGGGTTCTTGTGATTCGAGCAAGGACAGATATATGTGTAGCAGCAGCAGCTGCTGGATCTACATGCTGGTCCGAGCTGCTTCCCTTCTTGCCTGTCGTGGTGTGTGGTGTCAAAGCTGTTCAAGTTGCTAATTGTTTATTTAACATCCAAATAAAAGGATGGATGACATTTATATGTCCATAGCTAGAGTTTGTGTATCCCCTGTGCAAGGTGCATGGCAGTGTTTTCAAGCTTAGATTTTTGTCCGTTTTGATGGTTTTGTGTTTGTTTTGGTGCATGGATAAGTGCGTGTTTAAATTAGTTTTCATCTTTTCTCTGAGATATACTTTTGCATTTTTATAATAATTTATAACTGATTATTATAAGTTATATACAACTGAAGTGTTAGAGGAAATCATTCAGACATGGGTTTTTAATGAAATAATATCTAATAACACTGTTCACTATTGCAATTCATTTGCCTAGAAAATCCGACTAAGTTTTTCCCTTAAATAAGCAGGTAAGCTCTCTTTCCCTTGTCGAATTTTCAAAAATTTCGACACTTTATCCACTGCCGAAGTGAGTAGGTAGGCTTAGTAAAAGCATTTCTGCCAGGTGGACTTTTTGTCATTATCTAAAATGTGTGTATGTACATGTGAATACTGTAATTTTTCTGCCGTCTGGGCTCTCATAAAGTTCGTTCTGCTTCAGAGCTTCAGGTTTGATTCGTACTTTCCACCAAGTTGTCTCTGGGATAGCCTCTCATCCCATTGATTTGCTGTGATATTTTTATGCTAACTAGCAAAAGAAGATGTTTAAGGAGAAATATTTTAAGAATTGTAAATGTGCTTTTCATCTTCTGGACAAAAACTGGTACAGCAAAGGGGAGAAAAGTCAGCATAATGTGACCAGCCATCTCTGTAAGTTGTCGATGGAGCAGAGTTTGAGAACATCTGGACTGTGAAACGCACCTCTTGAACTTTCATTGATCGGTTCCTTGGGCTGTCAGCCAGGAATTGTATTTTTAGATACTTGCAGCAAATCTTATTGCATGTGAGAGAATGCCAGATCCATAGTTTGTCAGCTGCTGTTTTTCAGTAAGTAGGGAAAATGGATTTGTGTTTAAGTTAAATGGTTAATTTGGTGCTGCATTGCAGACTGCAGTTTGTACAGCTGTACCTGAGTTAGCTTTAAACTGGGCAGCCTGGCAACTAGTCCCAAAGTCCAGCACGAGCTGTGGTAATCCTGAGTTCTAATCCAGAGGGGAAAACTATTGGCCTGGACACAGTAAAACAATCTTTTCTTTCACTTAGCCATAGCCTCTGAAAGCAGAGATGGGAAAAATGTGTGTGTGTTTAGTTTTTATGGCTCACCGTATATTTTTTTACCAGAACAAAGGGAGGCATAGTAATTTAATGGAAAATGAATGGGTTGACTCCTTACATGAGTGAAATGTGATGCAATGCTACAGTTACACAGCACACTAGAGTACAGCTTGGGACTTTTGAAATGGGGCACGTTCTTGTTAAAAGCAGGAGAAAATAGTTCTGCCCTCCAGCTGTGTGCTCTGCCTGCAGCTGCAGCAGTGGGCAGGGCAGTGGTGAAATGGATTTAAAGTGTGGGGCTGCCTGAACTGATCTAATCTCACTGATTGCCTTGGTCCCATCGCATTCCAGAAGGGTTCTGCTCTTGGCTGAGGGTGCACTGTGGTTTGGGCTGCCTGTATGTGTTGGATTTTTAGCCTTTGGATGCTGCCTGAGGCTCCTTCTGAGTAGTGTTATTCTCTGAAGCTCATTACACTTGGTTTGGACACCTCTCTGTTTTGTGCTCAGTAGAAGAGCATTTCCAATATTACCAGCTCTTGAAATTACTTGTTAATGGAATATCTTATCAAAACCTTGTTCATCTTTGATTCAAGACAGAAATATTCCTATCCTGAAGCATTCTCTGTTTCTCATGCTGTCTATCCTGCAATTTCTGCTGAAAGATCCTCTGTTAAGCATCAGTGTGGTAGGTCCATTAAACCAACCTATGTTGATAAGGTATTTAATCTACGCTTGTTCAAAACTGTGTGATCTTATTACTGCAAACAATGCCTCAAATTAGATTAAGTACTTTGGAGCAGGGGTTATGTCACTTTAAAAACCACCTCCTGAATCACCTCATGCGTCTCTAAGTAACATGTGAATAACTAAAGTATGGGCCAGCTTTCTTGTCTGAAAGACTGTTCATTTCTAGGACCTTAAAAATCATAGGATTCTGATTGTCCTTTTGGTGTCTCTCCCGTCTTGGCCCGCAGTGGACTCCTTTGTCACCTTTCACTGAGAACAGATGCTCAGGACCATCTGAAAGCTTTCTGCCCTTTACTTTTCAAGTGTTGTGAGCTCTACAGTTCATAACCTGTCAATTGTAAACATCATGTTTTAAAAGAGTATGTTGAGAGTGAGAAGAATTGTACAGGAGAATAGGTTTTATTAAGGACCAGTGTTTTGGAGCTATGAAGATGAGAAATGAAGGCTCACAAGATATTGCCCCTTTAAATCCCATATTGGTCTTTGCAGCAGGTTGTCTCGTTTCTAGTGCTTGTTTTTACAGTGATGAGTGCAGTAAATCTCTCACCTGATGCCAGTATCATCTTAATTCCTTACAGATATTCTTGGTTTACTGGAAAATTTGTATTGATTTTGATTTTTATATTTCTGATTCAAAAAATACTTTAAAAATAATTAATTTTATTTTTGAAATATTTGCATATGTATCAAAAAAAAACAACCTACACTTACAATACTGGAGGCTTTTCTTTCTATTGGAAAGTGGAAGGATTTTTACCAACAGAATGCTTGACCAAAAGTCAGAAACTTGAATACTAATCCAGATTTTGGCATCTGTTTCCTATGTGGTCTTGGGCTTTGTATTTAGTTAGGAAATATATACTCATTAGCTTATTTAAATTCTACTGAAGGTGCTGGGGACTCTTTGGCTTAGACTGATAGATTGTTTAGCAGATAATGATTGGGTTGCAGGGGTTTGTGCAATGGTGATACATAAAATATTTCTGAAAATTTTTAGAGCTGTTTTGCCAGCTCTTCGTGGTTTTAATCCAGAAACAAATACAGATGTAGCTTCTTTGCTCTCATCTGTCTGTCTTTAAACATGGTTTTCTGAGTTTCCTACCTCCTAAAAATGTTTAATGACTAGACTGGTAAAGTGGTTTGGGGTTTTTTTAATAAAGATGAATTGATAAACCTAACAGAAATCTGTGTTTGCAGCTGCAACAGACACGGTTCTGTTACAAGCAGGTGACTGCTACGTGTTACAGGTTGAAGAGCAAAAATGTGGTTTATTTATATCTTGACATTTGTTTACTGTTCTGGGGCTTGCATTGCAGTATGGATCCCTTGCATAATGTTTGCTTGAAAAGCATCCTTTTATCTGCTCAGTGTATTAGACAGAACCTCCTTATTGGATATGGGTCATGGGACTTGAAGTACTAAATAAGATACTGCTAAAATAGAGCTGAGGAGGGTGGCAGGATGACTGCTACATTGGGTCACACAGTGGCCAAAGCTTTTCTGCCTGTATGGTGCCACAGAACACTGAAGGATAGAGAACAAGGATTTTTTTGTGGGGCAGTGTGGTTGGGGTTTGCTGTTTTTTTATGATCTTCTGTTTTAAAGAAAATAGTTACTAAACAAAGCTTTTTCAAACGTGTTTTATATATTCTCTATGCTGAACTCTAGGGTAGCAGAGTTTGTTGCATAACCTTCCATTGTACATTTCTCCAGCAGACACTGTCATGTGTGATAGAAGTGCTCACAGAAAATTATTGTATCTCCTTTAATAGATGTTTGTTATAATTATTTAGTACACTGGCAAAAGCCACTGAGGTCTGATTTGAAGTTATTGCCAGGCATTTTAAATGGGAATAACTTCTCTCTATCATCTCCCCAACTGCAAATGAGCTACCATGGCCATATATTAAAAAAACAGCCTGGGAATTAACTTGCATGACTTTTAATTGAAAACACATGAGAGATTTTTGTATGCTATTTATTTCTTCCCATATTTCTATGATTTGATAATTGTTTCTACTGATTGGGTAGAACAATTACTGTGAAGTTTACTTGTGGAATTGCTGGAGAAGCTGAGGACAGGTCCCTCTTTGTGCCAGTCCCTGTCCTGTGCTTTTCTTGTTGTGTTGTCAGTGACAGCAGGAGCTTGCTGGGGCAGAACCTCTGGGATTCTCGGGGCCAGTTCAGGAAGACCAGCTCCCAAGCAGGGTGCATTTTTTGCTAGATTCATCAGTTTGCTTTCCCTTATCATGGTGTCTTATCACTACAGTTCCTTTAAATTTACAACCAAAATTTTTCAAAGGCAGGGAAGTTCTTTTTCTTTTCTTTTTCTTGTTTTTTACTTTTTTTTTTTCTCTCCTTATTCTTCCCCTCTTCCATGAAGGAAAAACTGGGGTCGAGGAAGCCATGGTCTAGTCCTATGAAGGCACCTGAAGTGGCATTCAGGCACCCAACTCCAAAGAGCTGAAACAGCATCAGAGCATTAACACTTCTGTTTGAACCATGGTGCCTGTTTTATCTGCCTCTAAGATATTGTTGTTCTTATTGCTCAGTGCCTCTTGCTCACTCTCATATTCTGCCTGGGCTGTAGTTTTACCATGTGTCTTTAAGGCCCTGGTTCAAAGTGCATTGCAGAAGCCTGAGGGAATACTGAAGTAAATTTTATATCTGAATCCCAGAGTACCATCCTCATTGCTTTACAACATGAATTTCTTAGTATGTTAGCAGTAGCACCAAATTAGTGTGCCACAGGAAAAGCTGGTTCTAGGCTCACAGTTTTAAATCACAAAAAGATTAATTTCCTAGTGAAGAGTGAACTTTGTGAGCCTTTAGCAACTGAGAAGTTGATTTTAAGTTTATCTTGATGCTGACGCTTTCAGTGGAAGAGCACAAGCTGACAGTTCTCCCCTCTAAATCAAAGGGAGTTCATGGGTGGGTGTTCCTGCATCTTCTTTGAAATTTATTCAGTAGCTTGTGATGCTCTGCATTTCCTCATGTGACAAGAGTATCAGTCCTCTCTGTTCTTGCAGGGTTTAAAAGAGATGAGGGCTAGGCAGGGATGGTGATGTTAGGTATTCTTGAAAGGGGAGAAAGATAAATTGAACATTTTTACTTTCCATATATGGCTTATTTTATTACCGGTAGCTGAATGCATTTTAATATATATTTATATGAATAAGCAAATGGCTTCATTCTGAAGGAATTCTGTATGCCTGTGCAGATCAAATGCTTTTTAACTTTTTCAGAAAGTACTTCTCTTGCATACTTCATTGATCCTTTTTGCATTCCATACAAAATAACTAATGAATCAATTACCTCTAGTAAAAAAGAGCCATCACTTCCCATCCCTTTTCCAGGTCCAGTGGGAAGAACTGTTGCCTTATCTGTGCAATTTGCAGTGGACAGTCTGGGCAGACTCCACACCTAGGCTGGCCATGTGCGTGTCCCCTGTGAGGTGTCCCAGGCCTCAGCTGGAGGTGAGGGGAAGGCACAGACCCTGCTGCAGGTGGGAGTCACTGGCCAGCTGACAGGGATGCACTGGGCAGCCCGTGGCTCCAGGGGCTCCACAGGACTGTCTGGACTGGGCCTGCCTTGCTTACAGCTTGGACTGAGTCCCTCACCATCAGTACTCTGTGGCAGAAACCTGGCCTGTAATTTGTAGTAAGTGCATTCCATCACCTGCTGAGGGAACCAGGGTGACCTGGTTAAATGCAGCAGCCATATATTAAATAATGGCTGTCAGTACTCTGCATGCTATAATAAGGTAGTTAAATCTTGCCTTTTAGGCTCCTGGCGATCAGGAAAGACTTTGCCAGCCAAAAGCAGTTCAGCTGTTGTGTCCCCACGCCTCTGTGAGATAACTTGTCTCTGAAATACAAGACAGATGTGAATTCAAGAATTCTAGTGTGGTTTTGCAGAGTGGAGTTTATCCTGCGTGCATCACCAGGATTAAATGCTGCAACTATTCATAAATTTGCATTCAAAACAGCTGGGCTGTTTGTTTCCAGAAGCTGAATTACAAAGGATAACACTGTCCAAGAATAGAGCAATAAATTTCACACCAATGGGCTAATTGTTATATACTTGCTTTTAAGATACACAGTAAAGCCATAAATTCATATAAATTTTTATTGCATTTTGTTTGGAAGGTTGCCCATAATGCTTTCCAGGAATGACAAAACATAGATATTTCTCAAAAATATATTTGTAATTTAGTTGGTTCTTAGAATGAAATCTTTGGTTCCAGATGCTTGTTTTGATTTGTCTAATAACTGGATTTAGTACCAGTCTAGTTAGGTTTGTTTTGATTCTGTACTGCTGATTGTGTGAGAGACAGAATTGGTCTAAAGAACTCTCTTCTCACCATCCTTCCTAGATAGAAACATAATATTCATGGGCCTCACAGAGCTGTAATTGGCAAGATGCATTGAAATCTTCGGCTTCAAGAGATGCCAACAATTTCTTGTGAGATTTTCTCTGTACTTTCCCCCATTCTTATTGTAGTGTTGTGAATCTTTTGTATTTTGGTTGACATTAGGTCCTCTAGAAAAGTAGAGGATACTTTTAAAATTTCTAAAGGCCTTTCATTCCAGAATCCAATAGGCCCAGGATCTGAAGAAAATTAATAGCTTGAGGAAGAGTCTTAAGGTTGAAGGCTAATGGCTGAAAGGCAATCTGAAAGTTACATTAATCTAGGGGTATGGGCAGATACTCAAGCTTGTATTTATTGGAAGGCTAACCTCCAAGTAATATGGACAGCAGATACGGTGGATGAAAATTAAAATGTAGTGAGTTTTACCCGTTTTCCTGACAGACAGGTGGTGACAGACACTGGTACTTTGATGTGACTAAGACAGATTGTCAATGTCACCCCCCTGTATTGACACAAACCTCTCACTCAGGGTGTCTCAAGGATTTGTGTTACTCTGCTGCCGTTGTTAAAAGCCTGAGTGAAATTCCAGGTCTGTCCAGATAAAATTTCCTCTTGGATTCAAATGGACTTCTATTCTTACCTCAAAAGCCATTAACAGACTGCAAAAATTAGGTTCATGTGTGAGAAAGTCAAATCTAATCAGAGATGACCTGCCAGGTATCCATATAGACCTAAAAACATTCATTCTAGCATGTTCAAAAGGGTAGATATTTTTTTCTTCACTATTCTAAAGAGTGGCTGGACTGATCTTGCTTGGCTTGAAAACAAAAAGATGTGGGTGCAGGTTTCTGGTTTGGCTTTTCCTGCAGATCCAGGGAGTAGGAAAAAGAGAGCTTAAAGCAGCATCCAAGAGTTGACTCTTGATACACAAAAGCAAACCTCCAAACTTCTCTGAAACTAAATTGATACTTGATTTGCTTCCAGTAGTAATAATTTGGTTTAATACAACTTGACCAGGTTAGTGTCATCCCCAAACATTTAAAATTCAAAACTGCAATTGTTGTCAGCCAAGCAAATATAAACCCAACTTTGGATTTCAGATTTAATATTTTAATATATAATGGAAGGGAGATTTGAGGGGCATTTGGTGGGGTGTTTTCTTTGTTTGAGGGGGGGTTTTTTGGTTGGTTTTTTTGGGTTTTTTTCTTTTGAGAAACAGAATTTGTGACACAAAAAATCCCAGCTTGTGGGGGAAAGTGGCTGCGTTCTGAAGTTTGTCCAAACGATCTTCTGACTATATGCTGACTGAGCCCAGAGTCATTTAGTTTCCCAGACTAGAAAAAGCCAGATGTTTTCAGTCCAGTGGAGCTGTTGATGCCAGGCTCTTTCCTAGCAGCATGTGCAGTGGCACATTTCAAAAGCAAACTAATCCTGAGCTTCCCAGCAGTGATCCCAGAAGCAGCAGGGGCACGGCATCGTGCCAGGGCCATTTATCCAGTGCGTGGTCCCTGTTGTATCCCTGTGCCGTGCTCTAAAGAGGGATCATCTCCCTGGGAGCCCTGGCTGGCCCCGTGCTGCTGCCCTGGGCGTGAGGTTTGACCTCACGTCCAGCCAAGGTCCCCCAGCAGCAGCTGCAGCTGTAAACAGAGCGGGAGATGTTCAGGCAGGCAGTGAAATGCTGGGGGCTGCCAGCCCTGTGCCTAATCCTGATGGGAAACACTAAACCTGCTTTTGGGCTCTCCCTGACTGAAGAGGCCCAAACTTTGAAGATCAGACAAATCTGTAAAGGGACCTTTTAGCTATGTGATTGCTCTGTTTTGTTTGTTCTCTGGATTCAAGAACCCTGTGGTGTGGGGACTTTTTCTAGCACATTCAGAAACTATAGATAACTGTTGGGATCACCAATTTATTATGGCTAAATGAGAGTGGTTTGTAAAATGGAAAGGGAAATGGCATGCTTGGAATTACTCCAGAGAAAGAGATCAAATGAACAATCTGGCTGAATGAGTGCCTGTAGTCCTGCTGTTTATTGAGGAGCTAAGAGCAAACTTGCTATTTGGATAGCCTTTGTAGATGGACAGGTTTTGCACATTTTTGAGATCCGTATTGCTCCCATTATTTTCCATAGTATTACAATTCCTCAAGCAGAAGACCCTCAGTGCAGAGAATACCTTTTCTCTGCCCTGTGGCATCCTCTGAATTAGCAGCACTGTGGATTGCTGCAGTACCTGCCAGACCTCTGGGTTTTCTGGAAAATGTTGGGAGTGTGTGAGAACCATGAATTCCAGCAGTGCCAGTGTGCACTGTGCAGCATGAACTGAACGAGAGCCCAGAGGAGCTGTGGGGCAGCTCTTGTGTTGAAAGCATATTGGTACTAGAGTATTTGCAGGTCACAGAACACACCTGGAGACCTGCTACACAACCCCTGCCCTCCCCAGCTTCTGTGAAGAGAGAGCACAAGGAAGGATCATAAGCAGAGTCTTTTTATAACCTTCCCAAACAGAGCAGCTCCTCCTGTTTCTTTTGGTCTGGAAGTACCATGTGCTGCACACCTGCAAGCTTCTTGGAAGAAAGTGGGCTTGACTAGGCTCCCCTCATAGTCTGTTTTGGATTAATCCTCTTCTAAAGGCTTGCTTCCAGCTACTGTTATTTGTTCTGTAGTCCAGATTTGCATTACTGGAATGTTCAGGATTCTACCAATGATCATGTTGCATTTGTGAAGAGATTATTGTAACTGTGCAAAAGATAATTTTTCTTTTTTTTGGCCCATCTAAACTTCTCTCTAGAAAGTGTGAGTTACAGTTAGGAATAATGAGAGTCTTTAGTTACATGATTACATGGTCTTTTTTCCTAGAACAGCATTCTGCTTAATTTCAGCATACAGGATGATTCCACAAGGGGATAGAATTATGACTGCATGAGCAAGTGCAAATCTGCCATTTCCTAATTANTCTAAATACCTTTCCTGTGATGGAGGGGGTTTTTTTCCCTTTTATAAAATTTGGTGTATTTAAAAACTTTGCTGTCAATCCCTCCATGAAAAAGATGCAAAATTCAATGTCCCTTCTCCTTGCAATAAAAGGCTCCATCTCTTGTGCCTCTTTTCTTTTGAACACTGCATAGGAATGTTAAAGATTAAGGAAGTTAATTTGCTCTTTGTTTTCTGTGTGGCAGCTCTGCATTCATATTTTTTTGACAAATCTAATACTTTATCAAACTCTTGTCTTAAATAAGGCATTAGGGAGGATCAGTTTAATCAAAAGAATTTTTTTTTAGTATCATAACCTGTGATTTTTCCTGTTGGGGAAAGAAGAAAATCCAATTTTGTTTAACCTGAAGCAATGCAAGGAAGTGCTGGGACCACTCCTGCAGGTTTGTCAGGCCTTCCCCTTCAGATGTACAAGCTGCTGGATTCCTGAAGCAAACAGTTTTGGCATACATGACCAATAAAACTTTCTAAATGCAGATGATTTCAGCTAATCAAAATTCTCAGGACAAAACCAGTTGTGATCCCAGGGAGCCTGGAAGTTTCAGTTCTTGGAGAAATACAACTTGCAGTAGTAGCGATGAGTGATCACATCAGGCTCGTGGTGATCCTCAGGATTATATCCATGGTGTTAATCACCAAAAAAGTTTGGCTGGGCTAATTCACAAGAGCTAAATGCAGTTACCTCAAAATCACTCTTGCCCTTTCTCTTTGAAAGCTTCTGGGGTAATGTCTGTTTAGGTGTTTCCCCTACTGTTATTAGTGTTATTTCAGATTACTCCTTTTCTTCCTGTTTTTCTGAAGAGCACCCTGACCTCCTTAGGATTGCCCAGCTGGCACATGAGTCGCCATCATTTGCATTTGAGCTTTAGAGTGTATAAGGCTTTCAATTTATAGACTGAAATAAGAATGTAACTTGTTTGCACAAAGGAAGCAAAAGTCTATTTCTTGATGTGGACTAGATTCAGAGGAAAAAGCTCCAGTGTGACACAGAAGGAGTAAAACCCCCACAGAAGCCCTCTTCCTTTGCACCCCTTCCCCAGTCTCTTCAATGATTTCATGCTGGGTGTTTGCTCCAGTTGAGTATTTCCGATGGCCAGGGCTCTACATATCATCCTTGAGTATTTGTGATCTAAAGTCTGTCTGCTCTCTGTGGTTTGTTTCTGTGGCTGTACACAATGCCTTGCCCTGCACTCTCATTTTGCTGACACAGCTATTTTTGGAGCTGTACTATGACCTGTATCAGGGAAGCCATCCTGCCTTTTTTTTTTTTAATGGATGGGGTGTGGGCAGAGGAAGGAGCCAGAGCTGACAAGAACACCAAAACCCCACATTGCAGCCACAGCAGTGTCTCCTCAAGCAGGGCCTGTGGCATTTCCTTTGCATGCAAACTCTGAGCCTATCTTAAGCTGCTTTTGGGGGACTTCTTAGGAGAACATGTCAGAATTTGGTTTTGTAGCTACCTTGTAAGGGCACAAACTTGGATACTTCAGTTAGCATCTGAATTTTGTATAGGAGCTTACAGCTTCATGGTAATATGCCTCAGAACATGAGCAAGTGCAGCAAACAGCTCTGAATCATGTTGTCTTGACTTCAGCTCAGCTGAATAGGGTACAAGTTAGTAGGGACTTTGGTGCAAAAGGCTTAAATTAAATCATCTTCCTACTCCCCACCCCCAATTGGGCCCACTTCATTGTGACACATATTTTGTAAGACTGTGCTTAAATCAATGCTAAAAGCCAGGGTTTTCATGCACCAGTGGAGTATGGATTTTTTTTGTAAGTTTGCTCTTGGAGTTTTGTTTTGGTTTCTTTTTCTTTCTTTTAGCTTAGGGTGTATGCACACCATGTGCTATGCTTTAGCATACGTTTTCCAAACTCTGTTCTGTGCTTTTTGTTGTTTCAGCTGGATTTAATCTCCTATTAGCAAGCTCCAGCCAAGGTGTGGTGGCTGACAATAGAAGGTTGATCTAAACATTAACAAATTAACTCGGGCAGGATGTGTGCTGGGCAAGGCCAGCAGCCCGAACCTTTGCTCAAGTGCAGCGCGTGACCCCGGTGCCCGGCCTGGAGAACCGGGTGCTCTAAGCAGGTGCTTGCCAGTGGCCCTGCCAGAGGAGGGGGTGAAGAATCACAGCCAACCCAAGGGCACCTCACAGAAGCCTTGGGGAGCACTGGCAGGTGTAGTAAGGGTGCAGAGAACAGAGCAAAGCTGAAAGGGCTTGGAAGGCAAAGACGGCGCTTTTAAGTACTTGGAACATCTTGCCTCAGAAAGAGCTCAGTGATTGGGGTACAATTTCCTTCACCTATTGCAGAGGGGTGAAGAGCTGAATCAGCTTGGCTGAGATCTGAGCTGGGATCCCACATGTTTTAAGCTGGGTTACCAGTCTGCAAACTTACACACCTCCCATCAGATTGCACTGTCCTCTTGGTACATACAAGACATCAGTCATTTAGTCCGGTGAATGTTTCTGGTTGTTGCACTGCTTGAAAGCTTGCACTAGAAACTAGTGGGACAATTCTTTCCTTTCTGTCATATCTCCCTTCTAAACTCCTTCTGTTAAACTTTGGAAACTGTGCTCCTTGTACAGCCATCTCACCTGGAAAACACACCACGGAACAAACAGAATTGCTGAACTCTCAGGGAACGGGCATTGCCCATGCTCACGTGGCAGCTCAGTGTGTACTGTGTGCTGCCTTCTCTCAATTCTACAAAGTGGGGGAAAAGGCCAAAACCCCTGGACCTGTGAGTAATTCCATGAGATGAGACTATGAGAGATGAGGCTTTTTTGTCTACTGAACATTGAGTGTGTTAGGTGGGGAAATGGCTGTATGGAAAAATTTTCACTCAGGTGATGGATGGAATACCCAAAAGTTGCCTTCTGCCTGCCTTTGTTGGCAGGGAGAAGAGCAATGTCATTCCCCTTTGCCTACAGGAAAATCCTATAGGAATGCAAGCAAGAGATAAGTTGAAAAGAAGAAAATCTCCCTGCTGATCCCCGCTGCCTTTAAACACCACTCAGTTGCACAGAAATTTCATGTGGAAGTTGCAAGTGGTTTATGTTGCTATAAAATGTGATTTTTTTAAAAGGAAGTTAAAAACAGATAGATGAGGTGGAGTGCATGGTTAAAAAAATACGTTTTTGCAACATACCAGTATATGTTATGATATTTCTTGTTGCTTGCATAAAGCCTGGAAAGAAGCATGAATCACAGTAATCCATTTAGGAGATAGATACATATACACAATACATATACACAACCTATTACATCTTTCTTGTCCTCTTACTGCACTTACTAACTCTACTTGTCTCCAATTCATTAGATTAGCTAATCCATTAGTCATTTTTACCGGCGATTACTCACGTTTTGCCACGTTTTCTTTCAGGAAGGTTGCAGGGAGTCCTGCGGAGAGCTGAGTCGCTGTCCCTCCGTTCAGGTGTCTCGGCGTGGCTCCTCTCCGCCCGGTGAGCTCCCCGTGTCATGGTAGCGATCCCTGCGGCTGCGGCGGGCTGGACTCTGCTCCCGGTGGAGCCGGCGGCGCTGCCGAAGAGCTGCTGCCCTGCTGCCGGCGGCTCCTCCAGGCCTGCGGTGAGCAAACTTTACCTGCAGAGCTGGGAGGGAGCTGGCCTGGCGTGCTGCTGCTGCCGCCGGGCACAGCCGGCTCAGAGCCCGGCCGGGTGTGAACGCAGCTCGGTGTGACTGCCGACGTGCTTCCAGCTTTGGGAGAAAACAGACTGTTCTGGAGGGACAAATATTTAACGTTTGTGTCCTGCCCTGTTCCCTCAGAACCTTAGGATTAACCAAAAAAATTAGATTTCTTAAAACCTAGATGTACAGTTTTTGTCACTGTTTTGTTTTCTAAGTCCCCTTTGGGAGGGAGATGGAGTTACCAGCACTGTGCCGTCTCCCAAATAAATGGTGAGGGTTTTGCTAGGTTAAGAAGCTTCCATATGTACGTTTGCCTGTCTGTCTTCTAAGGCCAATTTCTATTAGTCTTATTCCCATTTCCTAAATCAGCTGTATACCCATGTACTTTTTATTCTCCAGGCCTGAAAATGCAGTTAGAGCAGGATTCTCAGTTTTCTCAGTCTCACAAGACAGGTGCAGAGTGCCTCATTCTTGACCGTTTTCTCATGCTGAGTGCTTAAAACAATTGGTTTGGGTAAAATCTTTCATTCAAAATTGTTTGGGGTTGTTTTGTGTTGTAAAAATGTCAACTCAAAGTGAGATGTTAGGGAGCTAACATTGCAAAACAAGCCTGAGTCTTATATATTAGTTTTGTTGTGCTGGTAGGTGTAACAATTGCAATCAGAAAGCTCTGTTTGATTTAAATATTCATCATTTTGGGCAAATGTTTTAGTGTTTTGCTGCCTTAGGGATATAGTAAATAAAATAATTTAAGGAGTACAAAGGCCAGGGAATAGACTTCCATTGATACTTGCATGGATATCAAATCAAGTTTCTGCTGTATTAGCAAAGCTTTATCTGAAAAATATTTACTTCTTACTCTGTCTTTAGAAGTATTACAAGGTTGTAAATAAATGGAGGGTGTGTCTTTCTAAAGTATGTGTAGTCTTTTGTTTTAAAGTTGTCCTCTTCGTATGAATAATTAAATTGCTTTTGGATGACTTACCTACTGGAAGAGGGTGATCACAGTGTAGAACTTTTCTTCTTGCATACCCAGGCACCTTATCTGGAAAATATGAAAATGTATTGGCTACATTTTACGTTTTTGTAAAATTACAAAACATGAACTAAAGCCTTGGAAATGGCTCTACAAAAGATGTAAGTTCAATTTTATTTTTTTGTATCAAGTGATTGTTAAGGATCTCAATGTAGCTACAATTGTATGTCTCCACTGTAAATACTTGACTAATGATTCAGCCTGTAAGTGACTCTAGGGTAAAGTTTAGTATAAAAGCATTTTTCATTATCATTGGTGTTATTGTAAGTAATTCTAATTTGCCAGTGTTTATTTATGTTTAATCAAAATAAGAGTCTGTTTTTATGTTACTTTTAAAAATTATATAGCATATAATCTTCACAATAGCTTTACAAGGTCTGTCATGATTTTTAAGAGTTTTTGTTTGTTGTGTTGTATTCCTCATTTTTCCTGCTATCAAAGCCTGTGTGTCAGTAGGTTTCATTCTCACAGGCTTGTCCTCTTTTTCTCTGGTGGCCATGCATTGCTCCAGGTACAGCACAAGTGGAGATTTTGCCTTTTCCAAATGTGTTACTGGGTTTTGTTGATCAAAATACTGTCCTGATAACAGCCCATCTAGAATATTTGACAATATGAATTAATTTCTGGAAGAGACTTCCTAAGGTAGCAAAGGGAGTCTGGAACAGTTCAAACTGGAAGGTGGAGAACAAACCCCTGGACTTCATTGACAATGTTAATGCTCATGTCTAGAAAGTATAAAAAATCATTAAAAATTGTCTTCCAATAGAATTTATGCTTCTGAAGCCATGAGTTTTCTCTGAAAATCTGCTTCCCCCTCTGATCTTGGTTATCTTTCTCAACAATCTAGTGGTTTAAAGCAAGGTCTGAGTTCTTGTGGAATTATGTATGTGTCTGTGTGTGAAAGTAAATGCACTGTAACTGTACAGCTTCCGTAATATGGAGGAATTAGCCTGGAATAAAAACACTTTGAAAAAGAATCATGGGGGGAATTAAACTGTTAAGACACATTTGCAACATGCCAACAGAAGTCGTTGGTTCCCTTTGGATTTCTTTCAGCTGTGTTTTAGATAACTTTGTTTTGCTTCTTGCAGAGACCTAATCTTGCAAGGCTAGAACTTTTATGCAGAGCAGCTGAAAGTAGTTAAATATTGGAACCACTGCTGATTTGGTTGCATCCTCCAACATGAGCAATCCTCAGTAAGTACCATGTGATACAACTTACTTTAAATGAAAGGGAACAGGCTGCTACCTGGAGAAGAATGACATTGTGACTTCAGAAAGGTTTTGTATTTGTCTAAAGGGTGTGAATTAACAGAAAAGACATGAATGATGCTGTAAATGTGTCTGATGTTTTACTAACAGCAGTGGCTGAAAACTAGTATGTTATTTTTAGATTTGTTTATCTTTTTCCTGACACCAAAGCTGTTTGCTAACACTAGTCTATTTTTCTTTCAATCAAATCAGACTATATCTGTTATTTAGTCTGTCTATGAATACTATTTGGGGAGGGAAGGTTGCACCAACCAATTTCCTTTTTCTTTTATGATACTGGAAATTTGGTCATTGTGTGCTCTTTCATGCAAAATTGAACCAGCTTGGACTTATAAAGGTAAGTGTCCACAGGATGGCACTAAAGGTGAAAATCAAAGAAAATTCTTGCTAAAATTAGCTTTTACCTCTGGGTTTCTGATTTCACATTGTTTACAGAGGAATACAGTTCTGTTGGAAATTAAAGAACCTCATTACTTTCCATTATTAATTACACATGAATAAAATAAAAGCTTTTAGGTTGTTCAAATAGTACTTCCTTTTACCTCCTTTTTCTGCTACAGTACGACACAGCTGCAGTCTTTGCCTGCCAAATACTCTACGTATAACAGCATTTTACTTTCTTGGGTAATTCTGGCAGCGGTTAGCTCTTTTTAGTTCAAAAATAATGTCTTCCATCTGAAAGAATTAGTCTAATGGTGAGACTCTGACCAGTGAAAACTTTCAACATAGAATTTTAGTTCCTTCACCTACATCCTTAAATGATATCCTTATGCTAACTATACCAGTTAAGTGGTCTTCTAAATATTCTCTTATTTTCTGGGGGAAAAAAGGGAACTACTAATCAGGTTTCTTAAACTGCTGGAAGATTTTAATAAGCATCTTTAAAATAAAATCACGAATGCAATTTTTGCAGTCAAATAGTGCAGGGTGCTAAGAACTTTTTAACTATATCCCTATGGAAAAAAAGTATCTTCACATCTGCTGTTGAAAACCTCTGACAGTAGCCTGAGATTTCTTCCAAAGTTACCAGGCTCCCGCTGGAAGAAAGCTGGAGAAGTTTGTGCTTGCACCTACTTGGAATCAAACAGGGCAAGCAGCTTTGCTGGGTGCTGCAAAGATAAGCCCTTGACATGCAAGTGTGTCCTACAGCCAAGTCATCCTGTGCATGCACTAAGTGATGGTAGCAGATGAAGTTCCTACAGAAGTAGTATCTTGTTCTAAATGTGGGAGACATACACATTGTCAGACTGTTTTTACCTGCCTGGGGTTTCCATTAGTGTTAGTGGGCTGCTATAAGAATACATGATCAGATTTAGAAGCTGTACATAAGGTTAGTTAACATAATCTTTATGGAGGAGGCCATAATTCTTCTGAATCATTGTTCCCTTTCAGAACTATTTTGAAATAACTTGTAACAGAATGATCCTTTTTAGGTGAGTGTAACAAAGCTGCCATCCATCAAAACTGTTTGAATCACTATTCAAATCTACAGTGGAAGAAGGGTCAAACTGCCTCTGTTAATTAACAGTTGATTTGTATGTAGTTAATAAGCCTAGCTGTTCATTGCTCACTGATCTAACTTACAAAGCAGTGAGTCTTTAGTTGGCATAGTTACATGCCTTCTTTCTGTTTTGCACAAATATTTTCCTTTTGGGTTCATGCATTTTTTCTGTCTCTGTTTGTTTATAACAGCCATTTATATTTAGTGCTTTTGAAGCAGATTCAGCAGACTGAAATGTTGCTCTCCTTTGTGAGGTTTCTGTTGATCACAGTGAGATCTACTAAAGTTTGGAGAGATTTGATCTGTCTCTTTAATGACAATGCCTCCCTCACTGACCTTGCAGAGGCCTTTTAAGTTGCAGGCTCTAGGATTCTATGAAGTTCTTGTCTCTAACTTACTTTTACTTGCTTGCTCATTTATATTTCTTTATGTGTACACGTGTGTTTATTACATTTTCAGGCCTGCAATTGAAGGCGGTGTTTCGGAAGTTGAGATAATTTCCCAACAAGTGGAAGAAGAGACCAAAAGCATTGCTCCTGTGCAGCTTGTTAATTTTGCTTATCGAGATCTACCTTTAGCTGCACTTGATCTGTCTGTGGCTGGGTCCCAGCTTTTGTCAAACTTGGATGAGGAGTACCAAAGAGAAGGGTAAGTACAAAGGGCAGATTTTTGTTGCATAGTTTTAGGTTACAGGAATTTCATGGCCTGTAAAACAGGAAACCTTAAGCTGGAGAAGTGCAGCCAATTGTCCTCAAACTCTATGTAAAATCATTGTCACAGGGTGGAAGTGACCTTTTATAATATCACTAATCTGGGCTGCTTTAGGGCTGTTTATCATTTTAAGTGGTTCATAGATACTGTTTGATCACAGTCTGGAAGCTTTATCTCAGGAAAAATTAGATGAAACATCTAGCCTGTCAGACAAGCAGAATGGTCTGTGAAAACTCCTTGAGAAAGGTGTTTCAGGATGATGAGAGTTGACTGCCATGGTTCTTGTACATAGCTGTACATCTCCTGACTGAGAGATAATACCTAGTACTGCTGATTCCAGCACAGATAGTGTATGTGTCACCCAGTAATTTGAATTGTGTCGTTTGCTTATGTGAGAATGTTGTCTTTGGTAATGTACACAGTATATACATACTGCTCCTGTTTTTGTAGAACGGTGGTTCCAGGTTTACTGGAATAAAAGATCTTAATCAGTTCATAGCATTTGCCCAAACGTAGTCCAATGTCAGATTATGTGGCATCGTTGTCCTACAGGACATTAGAAGTCATCCTTATGCCTTGTTCAGGCTTGAAGTGGCTGTAGGTGGACTGCTGTACTAAATTCTTTATGAAAGATTTGGGTCAACTGGAGAGAATCCAGAGGAAGGCAGTGAGAATCATTAGAGGCTCAGAAAACCTGCCGTGGAGTACTGACTGAAATAACTGTGTTTCACATGAAGAAGAGACTTTGAGAGGAGCTTCTAAGAGACTTCAGTGAGGAAGGGAACAGCCTGTTACTGATCTCCATGATGTTTAGGACAAGAAGTAAAAAGCTTGAATTGCAGCAGAGGATAGTGAGGGCAGCGAAGTGCTGGGATAGACTGCTGGTATGTGTGGGAAGGAGGGGGATAGAGGTACAATTGCTGGATGTCTTCAAGAAGATGTATTTGTCAGGAATGATAACACTGTATTTAACATCCCTTGGGACAGAGATGAGGTGAGCACTGGTGCCTGCCCTCCCTGATTCTGTGACTGCTGTTCCCTGTGTGTCACACTGAACACATACTCCACTGTCAGTAAGATCCAGTGAGAGCACTTCCCAGTAAGCCATATAGAATGCTTACTGCTGAAGACTTAAAAAGACTTTATGGAAGCCTCCATTTATTAACAGCTCAGTGAGTTTTAACCTGTGCTCTGTAATCAGCAGAGACCTGCTTGATCTCAGCTCAGCAGGTATTCATGTGGTAGTCAGGAAGCAAGATGGGGGGAAGGCTCTTGCCTTTAATTTCTTTCCAAATTGGACTTTATGAGACTTCTCCAAAAAGTTGTTACTCCAAACAAGGGGAAATACATTTCAAGTGGGTTATATAAGTACGGTACAACTGTAACATAAAATACCCTGCATAGCAAAAGAGGCACTTGAAAATTAATTTGAGTATGCAGGTGTAACCCTCAGGCTATTTTGGTGCTGAGTCAATACCAGTTTAGTTCAAATATGCATTTTTATAGATTTTTATGATCTGAAACTCAATTCTTCACTGTGCCAAAGGGCACAGATCTCTCACTGTAACCATTTGAGCAGCTTTGCAGTCTTAATCATAAGCTTGTCATTCTTTTCCTCAACAGAGATCTCTTCCTTCACACAGACTTCTTTTGTGATGTTTTCAGTCTCAATGGAAATAAGCAGGTGCCATCCAGACCTCCCAGCTGTAGAGTATATTCTCTGAAGGATGTTCAGAGCTTAAGTTTGGGTGTCCCAATGCATTTTGGCTGAGTATGTTCAGCTGCCTTGTGGGAATAGTGGCTTCTTCCTTTCAGAAGCATTCATGACAACTGATGCCATGAGAAATTTTGGGGCAGAGCTGGGCTTCAGAAGCCCAGCAGCAGAAGTAAAATACTATCCCTGTGCCACCTCCTGGTTTGGTTGGGAATATGTCTGGTTTAGTTTCTTTCCCATGGCCTTGTTAGTTGTGACTGGCTTCAGCCTGAGTGAGAAGGAGGTAGGATGGGTCAAATCAGTTTGATACAGGAACTGGCAGCCACATCTCCCTTATGTTCAGAGGGGGATGTGGGGAGGGCAGCACAGGAGGTGGCAGAAAATGCCAAAATCCCTGTAGTTTCTGCCAGCATCCATCTTTGTAACTGAGGCTCTGTTACCCCAGTGCTGCTGTACAGAGTGCAGGTGGAGATACCAGAAGATACTGCTAATGCCAGAGAGTATAAAAGATTCCCTTCCCTGGAAGTCTGCCCTTTGTTGCAGACTCCATGTGTTACTTTCTGTATGCATTTCCCAGAGAATTTCAGGGAAGGTGCCAGCCTGCAGGGACCTGCATGTGTTCTGTGTGGCTCTGTTCTAGATCTGCAGCTGATCTAGCCAAGCTGTAGTTGTTCTAATTGCAAGGCTCTGGCACATCCCTGTGCTTGGACAAGACTGGGTGGTTGTTACCAAGGTGCATCTACCCATAGCCTTGTTGGACAGTATAATTGTCCACAGTCACATGTTCCTGGTTACTCTGGACATTCACCAGTAAGTCTCCATTTCCTTCCACAGAGCAGCAAGAGAGACATCAGACTAGAGATGAATGAGAGGGCAGGAAAGGAGCCTTCTGATTTAGCAGTTTAGTTGTGTGTACCTCAAGGTGCACACAAGGTTCTCCTCTACCTTTCCTTCTTAAAGGCTACAAGGTGTTCAGGGTCCAAGCACGAATTTGACCTGATTGCTACCTAGGGGAGCTTTTTGTTTCATCTGAGGGAATGTTTCACTTAATAAAGCTGATATTAATAGGCAATCAGGAGTAGGTGGGTCATAACTCTCTTTTTGTGCCTGGAAACTGTGAGATGGTATCACACTAGCTACCCCTCCCACAAGACAAGAAAAAAAGGAAAAGGAAAAAGAAAATTATAGTCTGTCTTTAACTTGTTAGACAGACCATATGTAAGCTGACATTCCTATAGCTTTAACACTGGAATAAAAGTCTTAGTGCAGTTTGATAGGTCTTTGCCTTTTCATATCGAATTCTCATGGCAGCTCCTGTCTGTTGGTGTTGTTGAAGGAATTTTGTGGACAGTTTGAGCTGGTTTTGTCAGAAATTTAGATAACAATGCTGATCACTCTGCTAAGAAACAAAGAAAGGACTTCAGATTAGAGGCACATTAAGCCTGTCCCTGATGTACACCTGTAAGTAGTGAAAGGGTAATCAGGCAAGAAAAACCATTCTGCTCTACCTGAAACCCTCAAACAAAACACAAAATGTGTTGTCCTGAATTTACTGGAGAGGCTGTGGCTGCATTGAACTCAGTTTGCATGAAAAGAGTATGCCAACGTTTCTTTAAGGAGACTAGTCACCCAGAAAGGTGAGATGATTTTTAAATGTTAACATTGCTTTAAATGCCACTCTTAATTTCTATTTTTTCCAATCAAGCATTCTGTTTTTCAAAAAATAGTTTCTCTCTACTGCTTTTTTTGCATCAAGTCCAATAAAAGTGATGGAGAATAGCAGAAAAACTGACAACATGCAGAAAGTAATACATGGATAGGGAAAAGCTCTCCTTCCTGTATTTTCTATAAGTTCCAGTTAGGTGTAATCAATCACAAATTATAAAATTTACAGATAGTTACACTACAGACTATATATTTGTGTGTGTGCAGATAGACAATGAGCCTCTCCCTTGATAGAGATCTGTGTTTGCTGGGGGTTGAGAAACAAGGGGGGAGAGATAGACACCAACTTTTAAATTATTTGTTGTATTTGTTTTAAATTGCAGCTCGTGAGTTTTACTGTTAAACATTTGAAACATGAAGGTGCTTTCAAATACTTTGCTTTACATCAAAAGCTGTAAAGTTTGTGAGTTCACACAGTTAATGTGACTCATTTGACGTTAGCTGTAAATAGTCACGCTGTTGTAATTTAGTAATTTGTGATCATGTGTTTGTAGCATTAGATTTGTTTGGTCACAGCTAGAAAGTGCATTAAATAGTGGGAATCTCTGAAAAAAAGAAAACCATAAGGAGAGAGAGAGAGAAAGGAAGGGAAATCAAAACTGAACAGAGATTTACAGAGATGCAGAAATTAACACAGAGAAGAGTTGTGGGCTCACATTTTAAACTGGTTGCAAGATCTTGCTGGTGGATGTATTCACCCACCCTGGGAAAAAAAGATGTCTGTTCCTCCAGTCTGTCTTCTGTAATTGTACCAAGTAGTAGATGCCATTATTTTGGTTTTCATATTCATTTTTCAGATATTACTTGGATCTTTTTGGGGTATTTTACTTGTGCTCTCTTCAAAGCTTAAAGGTGCTTTATCTAAAAGAACTTGACTAGATCAAGTGCTCACTTTTCTCTTGTTTTCTTGTCTTTATCTGGTGGCATAATTAAAAATAGTCCCTTTTCTGAAAAGTTTTGTGCACCTCATGCAGATCCTGGATGCATGGTGAATAATGAGGTCCAAGCCCAAGATAAAGTGCAAAGGTTTTGGAGGGCACAACTATTTCATGTAGTGAGCAAGCTTCTTGCATTTACAAAAGTGACTTGTAATTTAGTTTTAGCTGCCAGTCATAGTTTGAATCCAGAAAGATGGTGCAAAATCCTAACATGAGGATGCAGTGAATGAGACTGTAGTGCTGATGTGTTCTTTGTGCAGTACTCTATCACTGCTACTCTCAGTGCTGTGGTCCAAAACAGACCTGCACTGCAGCAGAAAAGGAGCATTCAGCTCAACAGAACCTGTGAGGTGCCCAGCTCTTCAGCAGAGAAAACATGAAATTTTGGGCTATGTTACAGGGGTGTTCAGTGATTTAGAAATTCTTGTTTCTGTACACAGCCTTTTAAGTGTTTTGTTTCGTAAATTTTGTTTTCCAGAATAGCTCATTACTGTGTTTATCCCAGTACCTAAGTGCTTTGAGTGTGTCCCTTCCATGTCTTTTATCAACTGGTAGAGAGAGCAGTGCTGTAAGACAAAGAATTAATTTTCTAGCTCAGCGATTTTAAGACTTTTTTGGTTTGGAGATATTTCTGTATTTTTCCAACTGAACTCGCTTTTCCCAGGTAGTTTTTGTGGGTAGAAATGTATCAACTGTAGCCCACAGATCCCTGTTTGCAAAGATCTTTACTGGAGACTGGAAATGACATGGGTCTAATTTGTCTGGCTTGATGCTGGAATTAATTGTCTGAGTTGGAGAATGTATGGCTTGGGGCAAATATTGAAATACGGGTAAGCAATTGGACAAAGGGGAGATGTGGAAAAGAGGAATATTTTTCTGGAAGGCAAGTCTGTAAAAAAAAATCAGGTAAATGCTGAGCAGCAATCTAAAAGCAAGTCAGATCTTAGGATTGCTTAGGAAAAGGAGCAGAGAATAAAAGAGAGGCTGCTGTTGTGCCTCTCTATATATCCAGGCTTTGCCCATGTCTTGAACACGAGTGCAGTTCTGGTCCCTGTCAAAAAGGATATGGTAGATATAAAAGAACTGGAAAAGAATCAAAGGAAAACAGTGATCAAAGATGTGATACAACTTCCATTGGAGATTACTATATAAACTAGGACTCTGCAGTCTGGAAAAGAGAAGGCTGACTGAGATTTGATTGATATTACAAAGTCTGTGACACAGAGAGGTTAAAATAGGTTTGACACCCACACACCCCCTCCCAATACAGTCTCTAAGGTACATTAATAGATTAAGGCCCAGTTCCAAAGAAACAAAAAGAGTTTCCTCTCGGCACAGAGGGCAGTAGATGCCTGAAGCTACTTTCTGAAGGATGTGTGGCTGAGTGTAGCTTATCCCCCCAAGGGGAGGTTGGATGGGTTTGTGGAAGCGAAATTCATTCAAGGTTACTAAGTACAGTCTCAGAAAACACATCTGTCTGAGGAAGGGACCAAAATGAAAAGAGCTGGATGCTGTGAGAATGTTAAGGGGAAGGATTTCTATGTTTGCTGTGTTCTTAGTCATCTTGAGACATCTGCTCATGGCCACTGTTGGAGACAGGTTGCCAAGCCTTTGTTCAGTATGTTCTAGTATGGTTGTTGTGTTTCTTAAAGGGAGTTTTCAAGGCTGATGTTAATATTTCACTAAAGATCTTAACATAAAAAGGAAAATCCTAATAAGCAATTTTCTAGTGAGAGGTGTAGAAGGTCAGGTAATCACAGGATGTCTGTGAGCAAATGGTGTGATATACACCTATAAAGAAAGCACAAATGATCCTAGAAAGCTTCAAGTACTTCAAGTAGAGCTGGGAAGCATTCATGTAATTAATTAAGCCTATTCTGAAATATTATCTACTGCTCCAGTTGTCTGTATTCACATGCAGAAGAGGCTGCTAGGATAGTTACAGAAACTGAGTGTCTGTTCTACAAAAAGCATGGGCTTTAATTAAATTACACAAGTGGCTGCCATTACTGTGTATAATGCATCATGGACAAAATGCCAACTAGGGAAAAGACCTAATCAAGCTGAAGAATAATATTGGCACAAGAACGAGTGTGTATGAACTGGCCATGGGTGAGTTTAGGGAGAAAATAGGGGGAATATCTCTTGCCGTTTGTGCAGCAGAGTTTTGCAGGAGTCTTCCAAGAAATGCCATGGGGCTTGAAATAGTACAAGTTTTAGGGAAAAGATGAGAGTGTTCTCAATAAAGTTCTGTAGTTAAACCAAGCTTGTAGAAGTCCAGAAAAGAGGTGCAGAGCTCTGTGTTCCTTGGAGGTATTTGCTCAAGGCCTCCAGCTGCTCCCTGCAGCCTGCTGTGAGGCTCTGCTGTCTGTGTTGGCTCAGCCACATTTTGTATTGTTATGTAGCCTGTGTTCCTGTCACTTCCTGACCATGGCCTTTCTGCTCCTTCAGATAGCAATTTGGATCTCATCCATCCTTCTGTTTTCTGATCATAACCATCTTGTGAGGTGCAAACACTTGCTGTTTAGCCAAAAGAAAGAAAAAAAAGACAGTGTTAGGTATAATGCAGATTTTGGGGTATTTGTTTACAAGGCCAGAAAATAGAAACAGTGACAGCTGTTAACAGCTTGAAAAAACTGTTTGTAGTGGTTCCTTACCAGATAAATATGTTCAACCTTTTCCAGTTTTGCCTTATGTTCTTTCTTTTTCCAAGCTGTTTATTAGTAAGACTAACAGGATGATGACAGATTGATTTTGCACAAAGCCATGTGTGAAAGTATCTTTAAAAAGAATTACCCCTGGTAAAATTCCACTAAATATATTTTAATGTCTCAGAACAAAACTTTACAGCCCAATGTCACCAACAATTTAAAAATTCCTGTGCTAGTACATTTATTTACTTCATCCAGGCATTGCAAGAAAGATGAACGATATGTCTGTTGTAGAGACAAAGTAGCTGAAATACCTGATGAACCTGTTTGAAATCACACAGGAAAGTTTTCTGGAGTCAAACTTGTCTGTGAGTTCAAGCAAACACAGTCAGGACACCCAACAGTATGTGTACTTATTCTCTGAACAAAATAGGGGACTTTTTTACTAGTTTGTGGGTTTTTGGTAATTTGGTTTTTTTGTTTAGTTTGGGGGTTTTTGTCTGAAGTGAGGGAAAAAGGTCTACTTGTCTGTGGTTAGTATGAAATCTCTTCATAAATTTATGAGCTGTTTAAGTTATATTTTGGTTTGCTGGGCTTTTTGAAAATTCTGTGTAGCTGACTTTCTAATCTGAGCTTAAAATTTTACGTGTAGCTTTGCAGTGTCACGGGTGAAATGAATTTGGAAGGTAAGTTTAAACCCACACTAACTCTGCTACGCGTTTGTTTTTCTCTAAAACCATATTTCTCATCTGTTGAATGGATGAGCCCTTGCACATCAGAAGGGAGAGAGAGAGATTACTCTGCTAAAACAGGTTCCAGGATGAAAGAGGTGAGATTTGAGTATGAGGGGTGAGTCAGGGTGGTTTGCATGTCAGCCTGTAGACAGCAGTGCAGGTGCTGGTCACTGTCCATCCACAGGCCAAGTGTTCAACTAACTCACCTTGGTGCAGCAAGTTAGGATACAGCACTGAAGGTGGTTCTTCAGTGCTTAAATTTCAAATACATTCATGTCTTTGAAATCACTTTGTAGATGAGTGTGGCTTTTTAATATATGACTTTTTATGAGTGTGATAGAGGTGGAAATATGCAGGTGAGCTGCACTTGACCTCTTAAGCTGATTGCTTTTTCAATTGTAAACTGATAGTTTCATTCAGAAGCTTTTTAGAATTGGTGTTATTAATATTGAATAATACTACTGAACAGACAGAATAACTCCATGTTATTTAGGAATCTATAAGTAATTAATAGCTTGAGTAACAATTATCATGGTTATGTGTATTGTATGCCAAGTATTACAGTTGGTTTATTCTTACTGATACATTTGGTATATTTGAAAATCTTAACTATGCAGAGGTTTTAAAGGCAGGTACTTGGGCCCTCTACTGATGATTCTGTGAATAGGAAAAACTGCCCTGCAGTATTAGAATACTGGCACAATGGGTCTTTTGGAAAAGGGAAGATAACAGGCTTTAGTCCTATTCTCTGTTTATATTTATGTTTAAACAGAGCCATCCACCCTCATTGTTTTTAGAAATATCTAAAAAACCCCAATCCTAAGCCCAAAATTGTAGTTGCATTTAAAACTAGTTATCCCATTTTGAGATGATGTAAAATAAAATCCATTAAATGACTAAGTTGGCAAAAAGGCCCTATCCCAATGCCTTTTTTTTGCCTTATGTTTTAACACAGCCTATTTAAAATCTAGTGCATTCTGTATTCAGGCTGGAGCCATAACAAAGTTTAACCTAAGGGCAAGTTCTTGATAGTAACACTTGTCAAATCTTCTCTGAAGCTTTGAGAGTCAATTGAGGAGGTCTTTTACAGTCAGGCAATCAGGCAATCTGACTACAAGTGTTGTTGATATGCTTAATTCTGAGAAGCTGCTTGAAAGTGTCGAGTCTCTGAGCACTGCTTGGCATCTCTTTCTCCCTCATTTGTGAGTATATCAGAGAACATTTTGTGATGTTTTTCCAAGTGTTTGATTATAATGTGAGTTATTGAGTCTAGAGCTGTTTATTAGGAATTGATCAGTATCATCGTATCTTCTTGTACACCACTGGTTTCTGTGTATTGATAGTTTAGTCAGGCAGTGGGGTTACTGCACCACACTTGCAGCTTTTTATACCCTGGTTAATAAATCATGTCAGCTGTTCATTACCTAATGTGTATTTACAGTGCTTTGAAAATCTGAAGTGTCAGGCAACCATCCCATCCGAACTTTCTAAGGTGAGCCAGTACAGGAACATTGCAGAACACTGTGATGAGAAATGATGTGATACTGCATCAAAGTGACACTGAGGGGGAGGAGTTAGGAGATAAACAGTATCAGGATGGGCTTTATGCTTCTGAAGTCCCTGCTACTGTTACTCCTATTACCAATACTCCTAAAAGAAAAAAAAATATTTCTTAGCAACCCTCTTATAAATGTGTATCTGCATTGGCACAACACTAGTGCAACATTTACTGCTTCATCAACTTCCCTCCAGAGTTCTGGTGCTCAGAACTCAGCCTCCTCACAGCTTCCTGCATCCTGCCTAAACCTTATTTTTCCTCTGAAAAAGGGTGACCTCATCCAAACTAGGTTTGGGAGCGGTCCCTGGTGCATGTTGTCCCCCCAAACTCTGGCAAGGTGGTTCTTGGCCTGATCCTCAAACAGATTGATGAGAGTTGGATGAAGAGCCAAGCAAGAGAGCCTTGGCCAGAGGCTTGATGCTTTGCCAGGCTGCGTACCTTTGCCACTATAAAGTGTAGCTGTGGAGTCACTGAGCTTATTCTGTGGTGTTTTCCAGATTCCTGTTGTTCTTTTCCATGATGTCATGGACTGATTGTTGCAACCCAAATTTGGCAGCCTTTGTCAGATCTGTCTCATAGTAGAGCAGGGATAAAGGTGCATGACCAGGAAATTCAGTAGCAGAGAAATCCTTTAAAAAAAGTCATTAACTTCTAAATAGCAGAGTCCTTGGTACTCACTGATAAATGAATGCAGCATGTATGTCAAAATAAGAGCACATGAACACTAGTGAGATAGGAAGAAAGTAGAAATGTGTGTATGATAATTAGGGCTGCATGACTCAGTACATTACAGGCACTTAGGCACCAGTACACTCCAGAGCTGGGGAGATCCCAGGGTGAAGGTTTTTCTTACATTTTTCTTGGTAAAGAAACCAGTGAAAGAGAACTTTGGAAAGTCTTTGTGCATTATTGCTGAGTGTATCCATAACAGCAGAACTTACAATTTTGAGTTCACTGCTCTTTAGCTCTTTTCCTTTTTCACTTCTTCTTTTCTTTTCTTGTTTTTCCCTTAATTTTATTTCCTTAGATCTAACTGGCTAAAACCGTGCTGTGGGAGACAAGCAGCTGTGTGGCAGGTATTTTTGCTCAGTGCAAGTCTCAACAGTTTCCTGGTAGCCTGTGTAGTATTGGTGGTGATTCTTCTGACTCTGGAACTCCTAATAGATATAAAGCTTCTCCAGTGTGAGTAGGAGGAATTTTTTTTTAATTTTGATTTTTTTTAATTTTTTTTTTTAATTTTGATGAAATGAAGGCATAACTTGCTGGGAGGTTTTTGAAGGGGGAGGATGTTGGGGATGTTTTCTTCCTACCATTTAAATTATTATTAGGCTAGGTAAGAAGTGTGTTCTTGTGGAACCCTGGTATAGTGAAGTCTCTTCCTTATTATTCTGACCAAATCTAGGTCAAATAACAAATTCAGTCCAGGGCAAAATTTAAAAAGGATACAAGCAAAGTGTACATGCAGAGATTCACACGTGTTATCATTAGTACTTGAAAAGCTCTGTCCTTTACAGACATATTACATATGCACAGTTTAATTATCTGTGCATCATTAATCTCTGATACCCATCACATGTGGATATACAAAAGTGATGAGTATACAAAAATAAATAGGGAATTTGGTGTTGCCTCTTATTAATATACTTCTGCTCAAGTGGATAGGAATTGAAATTACAGCCTTCTCTCTTGTAATGCACTGAAATGATACAGATTTTCATTCTACTTTGCTAACACACTGTGAGTGAAATAATGGCTTAAATGGAGTTTTGCTTTATCTGAATTCACTCTACACAGGTTCCACAATGGAAGTTTTAATGCTGCTGTTTTGCTTCCTGATTAATCTTTTTTTTCCCCTACTCTTCTTTTCCTCCATTCCACCCCTTTTTTTCTTTTTTCTTTTTTTGATACAAAGTTGACTTGACCACAAACACCACCTACACTTTTCCCTGTGCTAAATGTTGAGGAGCAGCCTCTAGTATCTCCATGCAGTCTCGGATGTGTTGAAATGGCAGCTGGGGTTCAGACAATCCCATAAATGCAAGAATACATAGCAGGAAAGAGTCATGGTCTGGTGTCTTCTGTGGCAGCTTTACATTGAACAAACCAAATTTTTATTCTGTTGAAGTCGTTTTACTGTTGTAATTTGTCAATTGATCGTAGTGGAGTAAAGATTCAGGTATTGCAATCGTATTAAGGTGACTTTAAGGGACTTCACTGATAATTGCAGCCATTTCATAAACTCTGTAAGATGAATAAATGACTGTGTGTCATTCCACACTGTTGCTCACCATTTCCACCCATCTGTCCATACTGCACACACTGTTCTGAGCACGACCCCTCCATTACAGCTGTTATTTTCTCTGGTCTCTGGTCACTCACCACTTTTGGATTAGGAAGTCCAGGATTTGGATGAGTCTGCCACTTTCAAAAAAGTCAGGAATGCTAATTGTGGGTGTAAGTCCTTAAGAATTGAACAAGGAAGAAGCTTTCAACAATATTTATTGAGGTGTCACATCTTTCTGTTTATGTAGAGAATTTTCACTTCTGTTGACACAAAGAGTTTAAAGACTGTTGATTTCTCTGAGTTTTGGTTACTCTCCTCTGGAGGCACCCATTTTCTCACCCTTTATTTTCTGAAGAACCTTCTAAAGAAAGCTTTACTTTAGGCATCATTGCTTCTCTGTGTGTCTGGTGCATATGAAACTGTTGAAAGCTCTGCAGCTTACACCTTGTGCATGACCTGCAGGTGTTTTGTTGAGCCAGGTGACTTCACTGTTCAGAGGTGGTCCCTGTCTGGATAGATTTTCTCAGGACCCATTCCACTTGTGTTACTACTTTACATTTTAACTAATGAATCATGCCATGAGGCTTTTTGCCCTTGCCGAGTTTGAGTACCTTCTATCTTGTTTTAAATCAGATAAAGGCTGTCTGGGTAATGCTGATATAAGTATTCCAGTTGTGCCTTATGAGGGATGTGTGTCACATTAAGGTTTTGAAAACCCATTAGCCCATAAGTATGTTTCTCAAAAATGTAATTATAGTTTTAAAGAGTTCCTTATTCTTTATAAAACCAAGCAGTGCATTAGGATACCTTACAGCACATCACTTCCAATTCTGTCCATAATAAAAATTGCTAATCCATGTTGTAGACAGTAATAACTTAGGAAGCCTCCCTTTATTAAAAGAAAACCAAACCAAACAAAAAAAAAAAAAAAATGCAGCAAAAGAAACCTGGCGTTTTCTTTGGCTGTGATGTTTTTTGAGCATATTTTTCCTCTCCTACTTTCAGTGTAGTCTTTGGTTGCATGATGCACTTTATGCACAAAGCTGTTGATTTCAGAGGTGGACACCACATTTGCAAACTGTAGGATACACACATGAAAAGATCAGAGACCTTTTAGGGTATTTTAGCACAAAGCATATTGATACCAGAGTTAGAAACCCCAGAAAGCAAGGGACATACAAGTCTTGTTTTAGGTCACTGTCCTGTAATCAGGTTTTTTAAATCTGTCTTCAAATCTCCTTGCATGCAATAACAAAATAACGTCTCAGTAGCTTGTGATGTTCTGCAAAAGCAGAAATAGATGAGTATTAACTCACTTGCACCTGAAAAAAAAAAAAAAAACCAGGCTTGTGGCAGGTTCCAACACCTCAGAAATACAGCCCATGCTATCCATTCCTCACCCTCAGCAGTTTTGGGGAAGGAGCCCAGGAGGTCGTGTCAGCGCTGCTCCCTTTCCGCAGCAGTGCGGGTGCAGCGGGCCCCGGGCGCTGCCGAACCCCCTGGGAGGCTCCGGGCCGGGGGAGCGCCGCTCGCGCTGCTGCCGCCCTCGGAAACGGGGGTTCGGGCTCGCCTAACCGAGAGCACCACATTCACATCCTTGCGGTGTGTGTCTGCCAGGAAATCAAACTACAGCCGCTGAAAGCCAGTGCTCCTACTGCGAGTGTCTGGAATGGTCGCTCCGCGTTTGCAGGATGAATTCCCGTCCCGAGGCCGTGCGTGCTGTACCGGTTTTAGTCGCTAGGGGGCAGCTGGAGCCTGTGATGTCGATCGAGCCCTGTTGGAAAAACCGCATCCAAGGGGTTTGCGGTTCTTCAGGCTGCCCAATAAGGATAGTGCCTTAGGAAACTTTTTTGTATTTTATTTTGCCGATTCGTTTCACCTTTAAGTAGTTCCTCTGCTGCAACACGGCAAATGCTCTCTCATCAAGCCCCAAAAGAGCTTCTGCAGTGGGAGTTCCAGTGGCAGTGCATACTCTGTTTTATTTGTATCCTGATTTCTTCCTATATCCCTCTCCTCTCCTTCCCATATTAATCGATTCTGATTTAAAAGTAAAATTGTTCATTTAGTGTGTGCCCTGTATGTTCTTGGGACCTAATTAATTATTCCACAGCTTTGCACCTCTATGCAAACACACACAGCCACTGCTTGCCTTACACAGTCATTCTCTGACACTGCAAGACTGCTCAGATTGCTCTGGTCTGTCTGCTGTGGAGATGGTAGACTCACAAATACCCTGAATAAGGAGAGAATGTTTTCTCTTCATTCCCTTAATCCAAACTTGGGAGCATGTGGGAGTAGGAAATGCTAGCAGTTGAGTTAGTGGACCTTTTCAACTTTCTGCATTTTTCTGTCAGCATGAAATGTGTTTTGAAGCCCATTTTGAGCACTGGTTTTTAAGCACCTGTTCCAGAAAAATACTGATCATCTGAGCTGAATTGTCAAAGGCCGAACGCGAGGAATAAAGTGGGGATAGCAGAGCATTCTGTTTCCTTACTGAATCCTAACTCTGGATTTCTAGGTACACAGGAATTAGTCACACATCTCGTACTAAAGCAGCGCATGGGGTGAGAACATGAAGCAGTGGCAGAGCATCAAAGACCTGAGCTGTGTGTCTGCCATTGCTTACCAGCAGGAGTGTCTGTAAAAGCTCCAGTGAAGAGCTGCTAACATGGTGAATTAGGGTGAGCAGCTGGCAGGGCTGGAGTTCCATGTCCCATTGCATCCCATCCTCCTTCTGGTACTTCCATTGCAAAACTTAAGAAAGCAAGCTTTACCATATGTAAGTTGTGGCAGTACAAATTATACTAAATCTAAGTTGCACTTTGCTACTATAATGACCCTTTGTTGTATTATGTTAATTGCAGTTTCAAGTGCTTCCCAGTTTGCAGGAGTAATTCACTGGATCAGCCTAGTCATCCTCTCTGTTTTCTTTTCAGAGGTATGTATAACCAAAGTCTTTCACCACATACAGAACTGCAAAGTATTTTTATGTTGTCACTGGAATTAGCAAGAGGGTTATAGTAGTTTGACTGTAAATAATGTAGCACAGTGTATTTTAAGGAAAAAAAACAAGCAAAAATGTGCTGTTGTTGCTTCTACTTAGCAAACTAAAAAATGTTATTTAGATTAGCACTGTTTGTCAGTTACTTGGAATTGGTAAGGAAACATGGAAGAGGAGATATTGCCTTACAAATTATAATTGGAAAGCTGCAGAAAGAAATAATCATCTCTGAATCACTACAGGCACTGGACAGGATAGTTTGATCCATTTGTTATCAGTGTCATTGGGTATAAGGTATAGGATTAAGATGAAGATACGTTTTTCAAGAATAAAGATCCATGGGAGTTTTTACAAAAAGATCTCTTTTGAGAATGGAATTATCTCCTCTCACAATTTATTGAGGTAGTTTATGAAAAAAAGGTTGCTGCACATAGACCTAGTCAGAGAATGAAACAAATGGTGAATTTCTTTGCCAAAATGTGTGTGAATGTATGAATTGGAAAAGTCTCTGATCATGATGCCACAAATGACCAAACTGGGATAAGCTGCTTTTCTGAGCTTTTAGCTTTGTTCCAGAAAGAAGTCATTGGTATTGAGACTGCTGCTGAAATACTCAAAAATGCTTTTACGGCTATTTTTCAGGTTGTAATATGTTACTTATCACAAAAACAAGTTTTATGTTTGTTAAGTTGGAGTACAGCTTGGACTTAATATTTAAAAATGTTTTTTTCTGATTCCATAGGAGAAAATATAATCCACACAGATTTGTTAAAAGTCTTCACTCTATGGTAAATTTAGATGGTTACAAGGTGAAGGTTACAAAAAAACCAATAATCAAAGAGCTGTGATGTCTGTAAATGATTTATTGGATCACTTGTGTTGAATTCATACTCATCATATTATATCATTGGTAATTTCCATGGTGCTCCTGATGAAATACATTTACATATATCATTTTGTATTTCTAGGCAGGGTTTTCTAGCTGGGGTCAGTGGGTGCTTTCTGAAAGGATTGTTTGATGGCAGGCAGGGATCTCAGGCTGCTCTTCATCCCAGCCCTCTGGTGCTGCAGTTACACAAATAGGTCCCATTACTGTCTCCATCCTTTGACAGTGATGGTGGGCTGTAGGTTACATGTAAACTGACTGAAAATAATCTCTAAACAATTAAAAAAATTTTGCAGAGTCTTTCATTTGTGAATTGCACATCCTAATTCCCAAAGACTCAGGTTTGCTGAGTTTTGTTTGTCCATTCCCTTTAAAGAAATACTTTCTTCTCCCCTCCAGAATCTTTCCTCAGTGGTGATTAGCACCCTGGAACTCCCTGTAATCCTGAACTTCCCACCAGGATCAGCTTGTAGCTGCAGCTACCAGCATGGCTGCACAACCATGCTCACCTGATCCCCTTTGCTTTTGGAGCTGCTTCCACCAAAAGCCTCTCCTGTGCTCCTCAGTTCCTTCCTGCTGCTCTGCAGTCTCCAGTTCTGCTTCCATTCACTTGCACCACCAGCCCTCTGCTCACACCTGCCCCAGTGCCTTGCTCCCACGGGGCTCCCTGAGTGCACAGCTGGTGTTGGGCTGTTTGTGGCACTGCAGACACGTCCTCGAGGCCAGGACTCATCTGGCTCAAGGAAGGAATTCGTTGTTTCAGTTCTGCTGGGACAGGGTACCCTCCAACGTGGATGAACTGGTTCAGAAATATTTTGCAGGAAAAGAGTAACAGAAGTGTTTCACAGAGCCACAACAGGCTGCCTGACTTGCTATCCTCATTTTGGATCTGTGTTGGCTTTTCTCCTCTCTTTATTAAGTATTTGGAACTACTTTGTCTACTTGCTGTCTCATTTATTATAAACTTATCACTCACTTCATTATCTACTTCTATTTTCCGAAGTATCTCCCTTCAGCTATTTGATTATGGTTTGAATTTAGATCAAAGAAAAATGAGGCCACAAGACAGCCATATGAGGTGCAGAGACCAGGGCAGATTTTTGGATATGGGTTCATTTGGCAGCTCAGAGACAGAGGTGGCTCTGCAGAGCAACTGGATGTGCTTCAGAGACCACCAGTCTGGGAGAGAGTTCAGGTGCACCTTCCCTGCTGGGTTAGCTGAGGCTGGCCTTATGCCAGGTTGAGTGCATGTCAAATTGTGTCATGAGAAGGAAAACTGAGGGTATAATTTTCTGTCATCCAAATAATTCTTTTTTTCCCAAGAGGTTACAAAACACTGCAAAAATTGCAAGTGCCTTTTTTTTCATTCATCATAATTTTATTTACTCCTTTGGTCCCTTCAGGGGATTTTTTTCCCTCTGATTCCCATACCACGAGTCAGCTGTCTTTGGGATCATTTGTTGAGAAGATCATGTGTTATAGTGAGATTCTGCAGTCTGTGACTTTATGCCAGGATGATATTCCAGAGCTGAGCAGGTTTAATTAGTTTGCCTGGATATAACAGGCAACTGCTAAGGATTGATGAGTCCTTCAGTCATTGTTTCTCAACTCAAAGCAAGGATTCAAGGCTTCTGGTGTTCAGAAAAAGGTTGTTTCAGTAGCAAGTACTATGTTCTAAGTTTGGATTTGTAATGTTTATTCTGTAATTTGGTTCCCATTAGTTGTAAATATGGGTTCACAATTCTTCAGAAAGGCCTCAGCTTAAAGAACAAACAAAGTTGTAAAAAACTTGTTAAGACCCAGAAGACTTTCAGCACAAAATCTGAATGTTTTGGAAGCATGCAACTGATTAAAGGTGGTGCTCTCAAAGCATTGCAAGTAATTGCAGTCGTATCATGTTGGAGTTAAACAGGCACTGGCTTTCTGTTTGGTTAAAATGAGGGGGCTAAACTTGCCAGCAGCTGGCAAATGCCACCAGAACAGCTGCCAACAAAGTTGAGTAGCTGCTCTCACAGCATCTTCCTGCTCTCCCTAGGCTTGTGTTATAGCCACAAGCCTTAAAAGCACTCTGTTCATTTTATACTCTGTCACTGTCTGTGACTTTCCAGCACTAAAACATCAAAATTATTCAATTGAAGTGCACATCAGCTGTGATTGCTTTTTTCCAAGTATTTGAACAAGATTTACTAGTGGTGATGATTGTGTATGTTTGTCTCTGTTTACATACATCACTATGCTTTGTCTGTGCACCAAATGTTATGAAGGTGTTAAGACAGAAGAGAAGAGACACACTGGGGTAAAATCCCAGTGTCAACAGCAAGGCAAGGCTGGGGTTACACCCTCTCAAGAGGGCAAATTCAGCCTTGGTATTAGTTGGCTGAGAAAAGGAAGATGGGGAATGTCACAGTGGTTTGGTAAGTGGATTGAAGTCTGCTTTTAACAGTCTTACCCCATTGCCACAAATCCGTGGTTCTGTGACTGTTGTTCAGTTCTGCTGTTCCACTGAGGCTGATGAGGCTGCGTGCAAGAAGGGAGTTCCTTGGTATCAGTTGTTTGCATTGCTCTGTGTGTGCTTCAGCCCAGCACTCAGGCATTCTGCTGAAGGGAAGCACTGGAGTGTTTCCTTGGGGAGAACCAAGTCTTGTGTGCACCAAGTCAGGCAAGCACCAAATAGTGGCTTTTTCCCAACATCTGTGTCCAAGAAGTGAGCTCTCAAATTAGAGGAAGTGTGGGATCCCAGCTGATAAACAATCTGTTTTGTTAGCTGTTGCTTACAGGAAGAAAAAACACCAAGGCTTTTTCCTCATCCTATATGTCTAAAGGAAGTATTGATAGTAACCTGCCACTTTTCTGCTTATTGAAAGGAATAAAACTTCCAAAGGGAGACTCTGTTTTTAAGGTTCTGTTAAAAAGGAAAAACCGTCCCAAATGACAGAACTAAGTAAATAATGTCTTTCCCTTAACAAATTAATAATTTATGTTAAAAACTCAGTTATGTTACTTTTGTTATATAATTTGTGAGCTTCAAAGAGCTGAGTGGAAACACAATCTATTAATCTTCTGTAAGCTGTGGTTTCTCTTATGTGTGTTTACTTTGATTCCATGTACACACAACTTTTCTCGTGGTGCATAAATTGCTGGTTGTGTATGTTTTATTTTTTAAGTGGATTCATTAGTGGGATCTAGGAACAAAAATACAGATTTTTTTATATTAATACGTTTTAGAAAAGTAAATTTAGGCTTCCTTCTTTGCCAGTGTGTATAAAATAAATACTAATATACTGGGAAATTTCTTTACTAACCAATTTTATGACTTCACAAAAAAGTAATTGCCATGGAAAATGGTCCTGTAAAGTTCTAGGAATCTAGCTGGACATCTGCCTGAAATGCCAATCTGCCCATTTAATTTCCAATAGTATACCTGACTTACAGTGTGCTCTATCAGTGCTTCAGCTGTGCTTTGATCTCTTAAATGTGGCAGTGCAGCACCTCCTACACCATGTGTTTCAGAGATAAGTGTTAGTGTGACCATGCCCAAAGAGAAGTTGTGATGCAGGGCTGCTTAAGCCCAGTTCCCTGGCCAGTCTGCATGTATGGTAGAGTCTGGTGAGCCACTCTCATGCCTGAAAAGCCCTTTCAAATCTACGCAGAATTGTCAGTTGAAAACTCATTGGTTTTCCCCATATTCTAAGAGTTAAGATTGTGAGAATACTGGGAGAGCATAAGAAGAAATAGAACTGCAGAGTTTGTGCAGAGGTGCACAAACCTGGGTATATGTGATGTCCTGGCAGTATCAGTTAGAGAGAGCACAGTGTGTTCATGTCTGTTCGTGGCAGCAGGCTCTGGCAGGGAATGATTCCTGTGGGACCACGTGCTCACGGAGCCCCAGCAGCTCCAGAGTACAGGACGTGGGGGTGGGGTGTACTGGATGATGGTGATGTGGGGTCTGTAGCTTCACGATTCATTTCAGAGCCTTGGTTGAAGAGAAGCTGTGTGAGGAGGATGCCTGTGCCCTGGAAAGAGAAGGATGTGTTGGGTTAAACTTGCCAGCACGTTCCCCTGGGCTCTGGTGGCCTGGGGACAGCGTGTGCCAGGACAGCAAATGCAGTAGCTTGGGACAGGCACACCAGGAGATGGCAAAAGAGGATTCTTCTAAGGACTGGATGAGCTAAGGCCTCTGTGGAGTGACCCAGATGAGAGGGGTTATAAATTACAGATTGGGTACAAGGTGTTCTGGGAAAGCTTTCAATAAATATTTGGTCTTATGAGATATATCCAAAAGGCAAAAGCTTAATCTACAGAGTTTCTGGAACCTCTGTAACAGATAGATTAGTTCTGTGGCAGTGGAGGGAAGGAAGGGCTTTTCTAAGGACAACCTTTCCAGCCTCCCCCATCCTGTCTATCTCCTGCCCAATCCCTTCCCCATCTTGAAATGCAGAGTTGCTCTCCTTTGCCTCGTGCTGCTGGGCCAGCTTCCCCTCCTGTGCTGCCTCCTGGTGATTTCTTCACACTACGGAGGGGTTTGACGCAGTGACTCACTGAGTAGTAAATTGTATATTAACTGTGCAAGCAGAAAAGTACTTAAAATTACCTAATGTACCGTGCAGTCAGCTGACAAATGCAGATTGTGGGAATTCACACAGCTGGCTCAGCAAAGGACTTGGCCAAGTTTCCCTACAAAATTAGAGAACCTGCAGCATCACACAGCTCATCTTAAACTTCACTGCAGACAGTTAATGTCGTGCAAACAATTGTGTGTGACCAGAAGACACTGTCAATTTTGAAATTGGATTTCTGACTGAAAAATGGTTTAAAATTTTATCTGGGTTTACTTCAGCTCAAGAAGTTAACAGAACTGTTTGCTCATTTGCCTTTTATTAGTGCACTGGACAGACTTTTATGTTATAAATTAGCTTTTAGCAGAAAAATAATGTATTTCTGATACAGCTGAAAAATATGTGTTAAAGACTTTCTAATTAAAAGATTTCCAGTCAAAAAATATTAAAGCTTTCTTATTCAAGTACAAAAAACCAAGCTGGCAGTGACCTTTAACAGGAAAGTACTCACACTGATACTTTTTCAACTCTGTGTTCAAAAACACAGATTGCCTGTTGTGTAATGCAAAACTGTGTGTGTACATTTACTACAGTGCTGAAAAATGCCTGCATATCAGTACAAAACAGCAGTACTGCTCCATTTTTTCCCTTTTTCTTGTAGATTCTTGTATTTATAAATGGTAGACTTGTGACTAACATTTGTTTTGTCTGTGATGAATGTTTTACAGTTGCAGTTCTCTTTTAATTCATATACATCTTTCAGTTTGGTCCTTGAACAATGCGTAGGAAGTTTCCTGGATAATTAATTTCCGTCTCTGTGTTTTTTCAGATTCTGCTACAGCTCCTCATTTTTAAAGTTCTCTACAGACACAATAGACAATCAAATATTATATATATATATTTGTTTGAAACATGTTTTTGATTGCTTTGGAAAAAATACTAAAATGTTATATATAAGAAATACCAACGCTTTCATTGCAGTCAAAGCATTTATTATACTGAGTAATCAAGGAGGTGCCCAGTACAGTCCAAATTTCTTTGCTTCAGCCTGCTCTGGGTGAGAGCCGTGGCAGCAGCAGTGGATGCTCTCTGGTGCCATGGACACACAGAGGCAGAGTGGGCACAACCAGAGCTCACTTGGAGCTGTGCTGGCCCAGGGGCACCTCAGTGTCCAGGCTGGGACTCACTTGGGTCAAGGAAAGACTTCCTTGCCTGGCTCTTGTCACTTCAGTAGTGATAATGGGGTTTTTTTAAGAGTGACAATGCTGTGCACAGCTTGAAGAGCTTCCATACAGAACAGATGTTTTCTAAGCTTACCCCCAGCTCTGCCCAGCTGGTTCTGAAGGATGCACCTCTGGGATGGGGAGCTGGGTTATCCCACTCACCTTCCTGCAGTGTCTGCTCTAGCTGAGAGCCAAGGTGCTGATCATCTGGGCATGTTTTACTGGGCACCAACACCAATCCTGCATTAAATGTCTGCCAAGCAGACTTCCAGTCACTGCTGACTTGTGCTGATTCACAGCAGCAGAGTGGGAATGAAAACATTTATGTTAGCTTCCAGCCCTTGGAACTGCTCACACCCATTAACATGACAGTAGCACAGTCTGATTTAAACGCTGCAGTGAGGAATTAAAAAGGCAGAAAGGAAAATCCTTTTTTACATTCCCTCAACAGTCCCACGTTAAATCATATTTAGGGTTGTGAGGCAGTGTTTCAGTTTTCTTTGTGCAGATATGCCTCATTTCAGTGAGAACACCTTTGTGCACACCTGTTCAAGGGAAGAAAGATTTTCACCCTCAGTTTCTGTAAAGGTGTTAAGTGCTCAGCCATCCTGTAGTTAGTTGCTCATTGACCTGGCACTTCATAAATACTGCCTAAGCACAGCAGAGAGTGAGCTGTGCTCTCAGCAGGGAGCTTACCCCCAGCTGGTACCCCGAGCTGTATAGAAGGCTCTGCTTTTCCTCAAGTGCTTCCCCATGGCTGCCTGCTGTGGCCCTGTGTGGTGGACCCCAGGTAACTCATACAGCTGAACTTATGGGTGCACAAGTAACTTAAGCATTTCGTGCAGCTCCTCAGTGAGGAGTGAGGGAGATGCTGGCAGAGGAGCTGGGATGCTTCTGCCTGGCAGAATTCAGGTCAGGAGCTGAGCTGAGGCTGGAGTGCCTTGGCTGGTCCTAGCACATGTATTTACACCTTCTGCCTGCATCTCATTGTGCTGGCCAGTTTGGGGTCGTTAGGGGCTTGAACACCTGCTCTTGTGCCTCTCTCCCTCCACACAGTAAATAAATCTTGGGCATAGAGGTTAATATGGAAAGAGCCTTACTCCCATGCTGCCTTTGTAAAGTGCTTTGGAAATACAGTGTTTTTAGGAGTACAGACCAGCAGCATTGGCAGATCCTGCTGTCTGTGTCGAGTATCATCATTTTTGGTAGAGGAAAGAGGATGCTGCATTTTATCTCCTGGCTCATGCCTCACTTTCTCAGCCAGCCTTGGCCTGTGCCTTTGCATGCATCATTTCTGAGTAGGTGTTGGCTGGTTTTCTTGCTCCTTGGTGATGTGGGGCTGGGCTCTGGAAGCACCATCTGCCCCACAGCAATGTCTCCCTTGGCAGAGCAGGGTTAGGTGCTGTTACCCAGGTTTGGAGTGCCAAGAGAACAGAGCAGTCATCCCAGGCCGAGTGAGGCAGCTGGGCTCATGGGGTTTGGCAAAACATGCATAGGAACACTACTGAAAAATTCAGTGTTGTTCTGCAATTAGGTACTGCTGGTATGGTTGGCATAAATTCAGAGTTGCTTGGGATTTAATATTTGTGTTTGTAATGAAGAGGAGATAGGTGTATTCATCAGAGTCACTTTTTTCTGCACAATTCTGGGCATCGTCACCCCTCACACATAGGCCTGCTGAGCATTAAGTCATTATGCTGCTCTTTAATGGAGAAAGTAACATTTTGGTGGTCTCTGCAAGGCTCCCAACTGCAGGTAGACTCTTCATGTCTGTCAAAATCTGACTGTGTTGTCGCTGTTGGCAGGAAACATCCCTACCAGTTGGGCTTTTATGTGAGTTCAGTGTCAATCACAAGTTGACTGATGGATTTTTTTTCTTCTATTGTGTCTTCTGAAAGCCAGGTTAAAAATTAGGAAAGGTGCCATTGGTTTTTTTTTATGGGAATTCACCATTGGTTCATTCTATTTTCTTTTTTATTCCTCTTTTTTTGGCTGTTGAGGCTAGTTATTGCTGTTTTGCTTCATAGAGAAGGATCACAGAGATATTTTTCTCCCTTATCCTATGACTTTCTGGGATCTTCTGATAAGGCAACTGCCTTAGACTCAGTTAAGAGCATCTGCTCTTCAGACTGATGAAATGTCAGTACCTTTAGGCATCAGGACAGGACTGTCCCTCTTCTCTTAGAAAATAAGTAAGCACTGGCATATCAAAGGTGGCCAGAAAAGAGAATTTTCCCCCGTTCTGACTGAGGGGGCCCCACAGTGGATCTTATATAGGCTTGGGTTAGGGGAGTGGAGAGGGTTGGTAATCTGAATCACACAAATCTGAAAACAAAATTTTAGGAAGATGGAAAGACTGATGAGCATTTGAACTTGGAACTTGTTTGTAGAGGTTTTACTAAGTCAATACTGTGGTTGGAAAGCAATATCTTCTTTTTCAGTATAGAAATTTAGCTATTTCTAGAACCTGATTATTATTTAGAAGAAATGTATAACGCTTAAGTAAGACAAAAAATTACTCCCTAAATAGGTAAAGGACTAACTGTTTATTTAAGACTGCAATAACATTCCTAATCTTTTTTCCCCTTAATCTATTTTACTAGACTGTTTTGAGGATTGTGGTCCTTGGCATATGGGATTACATTGAAAACAAAATAGAGGTAAGCTCTCTCTCTTGGTACTGTTTTCCAGGCAGCCCCAGTAAGACCATGAAGAACTGCTTTGGATGGCTTTGTTATTAACCTGATGCAATACAGTATCTTTTAAGGCAGATAAATACACACATTCTTCTCCTTATGTGCATTATCCATAGCTGTGTGATGCAGTCCCTTTTCCTGTGAGAGATTCAGAAGAGTGCAATATTTGAAAATATTTTATAAAGGGAGGGATTTTGCCCTTCTTGCTCAATGTGTGCCTTTTATTGTTAGAGCTAGGCTGGTCTAACTGATGATACTGCTACCCTGAGATGTAAAAGTTGTCACTTGAGTTCTATATCCCCATTGCCATAATTGAGTTGAAATTAGTTGAGTTAGTTGAAAAATTGCATGTAGTTTCCTGATAGAAAATACTAGCTTGACAAATCCCCCATTTTTATTGTGAAATTGTTTTGATAAACATGGTAATTATTACCTCAAATTAAAAATTAGGTAGAATGTGCATACTCTTGTAGAGACAGATAAGGAAATTCGTGTGTTATGAGTAATACATAATCCCAATCTGAGCAGAAATCTGGAGACGGGGAAAATTAAAAGCTCTTTCTTGTTACTGCCTCATAAACCACTACTGTGCAGGAAGAGCCAGAAGACAATCCAAGTGTTCCTGGAGCTTAAACAATCTAGAGACTTGCACATTTTTATAATAAAGTTGTAAAGATTTTAACTTGTTTTGCTAAAAAAAATGAAATGAAACTTAAATTGTTGATTCACGGTTTCTTATTGTTAAGGCTAAATGCAGTAGTTTCTGATAATTCTTTTTGGTAATTTGGAATAGTGATATTTCTTACTGCCCATTGAGTGGCTGCAGTAAGAAGTATTTCTTTTCAATACACTGAATTGTTATGCACCGTTCTGAATACATAGTTCTTACAGAAATCTATGCCCTGCCTCTTTATGCAAAGCATTAATCAATGGGTTTTGGCAGCAGGGGAGGGTCTCAGTAGGAGTGAGAGCTTGGTACTCTTTTCTACCCTGCTTGGCCAGAGTGGGACAGACACAACACTACTCCCAGTTTGCTCTGAAACATATTTACTAGTTCATTCCTGTCTAATGCTTTGCACAATTGCTTTTTCTGATCTAATCCCAATGCAGCCAGTGTCATATAAATCATTCTGAATGGTCCCAGTTGTCAAAATCCTTGCAAAGCTCGCTGCCCCATAAAAGTGAGAGCAGACAGTCCTTCTGTCTAGGTGCACAGCCATTTCCACAGTGTTGTGTAGTCAGGGCATGGCCAAGAGCCATCAAGTCTCTTTGCTCCATCTTTTTCTACTTGTCTTCTTGATCTCTTCATTTAGACAGTAAGATCTGTGTGCAGGGACTGCATCTTTTTCTTAGATGACATTATGCCAAGTAACAGGTAATAAATACCAGTGATGATAAAACTCTTTGGCTGTAATAACATTTAGGCTATCACTTCTCCTTGGGGATTTTGGCCAGTATTTCCAAATACCTTTCTCTGCCCCTGCCCTGCCACCACAGTTTATCTCTCCTCACCTCATAAAAAGCACTGAGGAATTCTGTTGTGCTACCTAAAAAGGATGCAGCCTTTCTGTGGCTTGGCCACCTCTCATATCCCTTCCAAATAGGTGCCATAATTGCACTTCTTTTGGGCAAAGAGGGAGTCCTTCAAGATTCCAGAGAGGAATGATAGGGATATGATTTTAAGGAAAGGTTTGAAAAAACTGATTTCTCTCTAGGTGTTTGATGGTGCTGTCATAATCTTGTCCTTGGCACCAATGGTGGCCTCAACAGTGGCTAATGGCCCCAGCAGCCCGTGGGATGCTATCAGCCTTATTATCACACTGCGGATATGGAGGGTGAAGAGGATCATTGATGGTGAGTGGGGACTCAGTTTGTGACTCCAAGCATTACCTGGCAGGCTGGGAAAAAGAGATTTTAAAAATACAGAAAGATTGCTTGCTAACACTGTTTCTATCAGTCCTTTCTGTTACATTTTGAACAGAAGAGAGTTACGTCTCCCATGAAAGAGAGTAGGTCTCAAGATCGTGGCTGTATCTCCTGCTCCTTAGGAGCCTTTATAATTCATTGGTTTGTTTTCCTGTTAGGCACCTTCCTGGAAAGTAAATGCCCTGACCTGCTTCATATCTTTTGCCACAAGGTGTCATTCCCGATTCTGCAAAACAGTTGATTCAAGTCTGCTTTTCTGATATTTGCTGCACCTTCCCCATAACCATACAGCCAGCTCTGTCTTGGGACTTTCTTTTCTAAGTTTTTGTCAGTAAATAAATTTTATGTCAGATTCCAGGAGGATTTTCTTACCCTGGGGATTCCCCACTGGAGGTGCTCTCTGCAGTGCTGTACATCATAGAAATGAAGTGAATATTGGTGGTGTTTTGCACAGACCTGTGTGGGGAAGTACCAGGGGTGATGAAAAAGCCCTTGCAAGTCAAGGTTGCAGAGAAGAAGAGTCTGTGGCTGGGCCTGGAAGAAAGGACTTTAATGTAGGTTACTATGTGCTCAGCAGCTCCAAGCAGCTCAGGGAAAAGAAATAAATGAATGGTCATTTTGCTCATGTGTGAAAAATCAGAGTTAAGTTGTTATTTTGGGTTCAAATGCCCAGGAAACTCTGTATTCAGAGTTCAGGAGAGGTCATAGCCCTCTGATTGACCCATGAAAGAAAATTTCAAGATCTTGTGTAGCTTCAGAAAACATTAAGAATTGCAGTATGTATTGACCAGCTTTTCTGGTCAGTCTGAGTTTGCCATAGTTAAGACAGGAGCAAAATTTCCAGAGCCATTCAGAAGACCCATTGAAAACTGGGCTGTAGCTTGAAAAGCAATAGAAGATAAATGCCTTTTTTGTTTCTTAAAAATATCTTTCTTAGTCTGCTGTGTCCATTAAGGACTGATTTCTTACCACAAAGTCTAGGAATTGAATGCTTAGGGTTCTGGAATAGTTCTTTCCCTAAGGGAGCCATGCTGTTCAAGTTTAGAGGGGATGGGACTGACTCTAAACAGAAAATCGTCCTACCCAGCAATTCAGGAAATCTGTGGTAAACACTGGGGAAGAGCTGTCCTAGCATGGAATCTGGGAAGAGCAGGCAGCATGCATTTCAGTTCAGCCAGGCAGATGGAGGTCTGACCAAACAACATCTAGACCCTGCACTTCCTATGTTAGAAATCCTTCCCTGAAAAAAGTACTCTACTGCTGCTTCTATTAGAAATACTCCAGTTCTTTAGATGCAAGGGAAAGGGGTGATGTTCTTTGGCCTGTAAAGGTTTTATTTCTGATAAAAAACCAAATCACAGCTGGGTTGCTTTAAGTGTTATTTGTGTTTTCCAGCATATGTCCTTCCAGTGAAAGTGGAGATGGAGATGATGATTCAGCAATATGAGAAGGCAAAGGTTATTCAAGATGAGCAGCTGGAAAGACTAACCCAGATCTGCCAAGAACAAGGGGTAAAGTTCAGTTATGTCTTTATTTACGCATATCTTGTCAAGGCAAATCAAACAGTTCATGTACTTTGCTGCAAGCTGAGCTTTGAGAAGTACCACTGGGACTTGTGTTGTAGGGTGACAGGTCTCAGTGCTAAGGAAGCATTAGCTGCAGCCAGGATATTGTCAGCATGGTATTTGTCAAACAGCTGCCTCTGCTGCTGTGCTTGTGTTTTCTGAGGTGAGGAAAACAAATGTGAGCAACAGAAAACAAATGGTTCCAGTATGTAATTTACTGAATGAGTACAGCTAGCTTGACATAGTACTAACATACAAAAGCCATTGCTGGAGGCTGCAGCTAGTATTCCTAGGAAAAGTATGTGCAGTTAAAAACTAATGAATTTCCCTGCTTTGAATGCAGAAGACAGCTTCCCTGTAGGTCAGTCAGAGACTCTTGGCAAGCTCAAAATGTTGCAGTAGAAGCTTCTAGTTCCTGGAAGCAAGTCAAGATTTAAGACCCTTCCCAGGCCCCCAAATGTTCAGTGATTCAGTCTAGAGGTAGGGGAAGGTAAAGTTTGAAATATATCAAATGAATATATTTACATGAAAAAGGTGTAAAACCATTTTTGGGGGCAATGAGCCAGGAGTTTTTGCCGTTTGTCTTATGTGAATGAGTTCTTGAGTAACTTGCTTTAAAGTAGAAACCAGGGATAGATGTTGAGGCTCAGGATAGGTGAGTGTTGAGGTGACCATCACACCACAACAGAATGATCCCCAGGTGATTTACTTCTTGTATCAATTGAAAGGGTAACTATGAGATACAGTCCAAATAAATCCTGGGGATTTCTAGCTTCAACTCCCACTCCTGGCTTGTGGCCGGTACTTTTGAAAACAAACCCATCAATATTTAGGTCCCCAACTGGCTTTTTAGATTTAGGTCCAGGTCTCCTGGATCTCAGCCTAGTATTCTGCAATAAACTCCTGGTGGTGGTGAGTTGCCTTGTCTGTGTGATGCCTTAGGAAGAACTGTAGACAGTGTATCATTTCACAACACTGGTTTTGAGTCTCTCATATTCACCATAATGAATTTCTAAACCTTAGGCTTGGCTTCTGCCAAAAATTATTAAGTGCCAACTATATAAGTGTCTTTGGTGGCAAAACTGCAGTCCTCTTCATAACACCTTTGCACAATGATATTTAGTGATTTGGGGTTCTGTCATGGTTGTGAAATTCCCAGGTAAATAGTATACACCCCATTTTACAGGGGAAATGTTATCCTTTGACCAAACCTGTTAAGCAAATTGGTGATTTCTTGGGTACCAGTGCAGTATTTTGTCTGTCAGATCATACTAAAGTTCTTGACAATCATAAATTTTAAAACATTTGTTTTTAGGAACTTTGTTATACAGCCAGATAACACTCTCAATCTCTAAAGAGTTTTTGGTTTTATTGTTTCAGAGTCTGAGTAATGGTGGGCTCATTATCCCCGGTGGGGTTCAGGAGCAGCTCTTGCTGCTCTCCACTCTGAGTTAGGTACTCCTGAACGTCTGACCAGACTCGCCCTAAATCCGAGCTCTGATGGTTGCAACAACCTTTACATCAAACACAAACAAATACTGCACTGGGAGAGGAGGAAATCTGAGAAAACAGAGCAGGTCCTCTTGTAGCTTTCATGTGTCATCTGCTATGGAAAAATACGGTCTGTAGAAAGATGACAGCATGCTAATCCCTCTTACTGGCCTGACTTGCTGCCAAACAAATGTCTCAGCTGTATAATACCAGGTAAATGTACTAATTTGCTGCAGTTAGCAACATAAGACATTGACACAAGTACTGCATCCTTTATTTGTAAATTATTAGCTTCATAATTCAGTCGAGAACAAGTTGTCAGCATTATAATATTCACATTAATGTTGTGTGTACAGCATCTGATGGGAAAAATGGCTCCTAATGGTATTTAATGTCTAAAATTCTGCCAGGTTTTTGCTTTTTTGTTTGATCATCTTTCCCAAGCTTTTTAAAGGATTGCTTGTTCGTGGTGTTTCAGTGTGCTTGTCTGTGTTTTTGAGGGAAGGTTTACCTGCAGTAGTCTGTGTGTGCCCAGATCCAGAGCAGCAGCCAGGAGGGATAGATTTCAGGTTGCCTTGTCTTTTTGAATTCTTTTTCTTTTCTTTCATCTGTGTGGTGCCAGCTCTGTCAGGGCAGGTGTGTGGCTGGGGCTGCCCTGCCCTGGTGCCTCCCCAGTGCCAGCCCACAGGGCAGAACAGACAAGTCACCGTGGTTCCCTGCAGTGGAGGCAGGCACGATTCACCCTGGGGCTGCACCTTTGTGACCACTCTGGTGATTTGCATCTCTTCAGTTATTAGAGATGGGGCTGAGAACATTCCTGTTGGAAAGGTTTCCCAGTGCTTCCTTTTCTGAGGTGCTGTGTTCAGTTTCTTACTGCTTTGCTGCTGCTCAGGCAATTGGGGTTAGAATTCTCAGGGTCTGGCATATTCTGCAGATGAAATGATCTTGAAAGTTTCAAGCAAAATGTTAATTATTTCATTAGAGGAATTGGGAAAAATAGTTAGCCTGTTTTGCTTGGGATTTAAAATAGTTGGTGGCCAGTTCTCCTAGAAGTCCCGTGCTGCTTTGAAGCTGGTGCTTAACACTGAGCAGACAAAACCAAAATTTCTGTTTTAAAAATTAAAAGCAGGAAAGATACAACCTCCCTTCATCTTTTTGAATTCTTTTTCTTTTGTCAGTTTTGGGGTTTTTTGACCAGTGATGGAGTATCACACCATAAAGTACATTTCCATTCCTGACTGACATTGGAGATGTACTTTTGCAAACATGAAAACTCTTTCCACATGTTCATTTTTGGCTAGCTGTACATCTGAAAACCAGAATATATTTTATAAATTATACTTGCATAGGCCACCACTTTGTTCTCTGTAGTACCCCACAGCAACTGTTGGAATAGTTTGCTTTTTATTTATTCTCCATTGACCAAAAAAGAGGTTGTTAAACAGGAATGGAGTATGAGGGATTTCTAAAAATGAGTAAAGGTCAAAGGAAAAGAAGTCTTGCTGCAGTCACTGTCAGAAGTATGCAGAGTATGTTGCTGATGGTTTTGTTTTATCAGAATAAGTTAAATTGCAAAACAAAGTTCTAAAGTTTCATTAACTACAAATTCCAGTCAGGGGAGATTGCTTTTTTCTTCTGGAATCACCTGTAAAGGAATTTCCATTTGTGATAATGGATATACTTGCCTGATCTTTTCTGCTTAATTTTCGTAAGAGTAATTCAGCTGAACACAGCCCAGCCAAGAGTATGTGTTCAGCCTTATCACACCAGAGCTCCTTTTCTGTCAGCTTCTATAGGACTGGAGTTTTCATCATTCTTAACACTTCAACAACTATGGAAGCTGTAATTTCTTTTTTTATCTTGGAATATAATTTGTACAACAGCTGCTAGTTTAATGACAGGGCTATTTAGCTGGTAAAATTACCTATTGGAGAAATAACGTATGCTATCCTCTTGCAATAATTTTAATTTATTTCTAACTACCAGTCATTTTCTTGGTGGATGGAAGGCAGCCAAGGTCATCCTGTGTTTTATTCTACCCGTAAATCATTAGTTTGCAACTGTCTCCTGATTTTTATTGTTACCAACAATGGCTAAACTAATGGAAATAAACATTGGATTGTATCCCAGTGGCAGATGAGTTTTAGGGCAGGGCATTCTGTACAGACAGCACTAATAGAATGGAGCAAAGTTATTGCTCCTGCATTAGACACAAGTAAGCTTCTGGCTAAAATGTTCATTGATCTCTCTGAAACTATGTCAATCCTACTCTGTTGTTAGACCATTAAAGGGGAGTACTCAATGATTCACTGATAAGTCTCTTTTCGAGTCTTACATGTGTATTATAAAATATCAGATAGGATGGGTGGCCCACTTAATAAAACCAGGCATGTAAACTGAGATGTTATCTAGAGCTTTGGGTAGGTCTGTCAATTTACCTGCTTAGAAATAATCACCTAATGCATTATTTGAGTGAGGAAGTGCACAGGAGGGCCCCATAATTCTTTCTGGTTTGTTTCCTGACAAAATATTGCCAGGTTTGTGCTGCAAGAGGACATGTAACAGATTTTGAAAATGGGAAGTTTAAATTTACCATTGATGATGTTCTCTTCATGCCAGACAATCTAGTTACTCATTCTTCTATAAAACTTCTATATAATCTCCCTTTTTCTTGGTAATAAGAGTATTTTCACATCAGCCACACCTTTATTGCTGTCTTCAGCTCCATCATGGTAGAGTGTACCAGACAGTCCTCAGAGGTGCACAGTGGTAGTACACAAGCATGGAATGTGCAAAATTCCTATGAAATACAAGAACAAAAATTTTCATGATGAGAATGTGCAAGCACTGGAACATCTTGCCAGGGAGGTGGTGCTGTGCACACTCAGCCTGGAGATAGTCGAAATTTGAGAGGACAGGCTTTCAGCAACCTGAGCTAAATGGACCTGCTTGAAGCGAGGTGTTGGACTAGATGGCCCTCCCAGTTCCATTTCAGCTTAGATTATGCTGGGATTGTTTGAAGTTTTCAAAAATATTTTTTCCATTGCAAAGTATGTTGGAACTTATTGGTAAATAGCCACCAGAAGCTACCAAAGTATGTGTAATTAAGGACAATGAATGTCGTAGGTGTCCTGATAAATAAAGTCAGTAGCAGCTTTAAGTGGACCAGTGCTCTGTTTGTAATTATCATGAGTTAGGAGGTGGTTTTCCTTTGCCTCCTTGGTCACAAGTTATTTTCCACATAAGAGCATTTTTTGCTCACTGGATCTCCGTGAGATTTGCAAGGTTCTTCCACATAGTTGATACCTGGGAGTAAATCTTAATTTAAACAAATCAAAGCATGTGTTTGAGTTTATATGCCTTTTTTTTGTCCTCTCATGATAAGTGCAATATGCTCCTGCCTTACAGGCTGAGGGAAGGAAGGTGTACCTAGAAATACGAACTGTGGTTTTCTCAGTCCAGCTCTCCTGCTCCAGGTGTACACTGAGATTGCTACATCAGCTCCTACTGCAAATAGAAATTTCATGTGTTACCTTGGCCCAGAATTTTTGCCTAAAAAGACTGTTATATTTTATACCTCCTGATGATTTATTTTAGCTGCCCTGGACTGCCTGAATGCAGTCAGAGCAATCTTATTAGCTCTTTTACACGTTAGAACTGCCTGAGGTCAGTGTGCAATATAATCTTCATTAGACAGAAGCACCTACAACCTAATTTGCTCATACAGCCTCTCATTGCATTTCACCTGTAAGGAACACGCCCTTAAACATAACCTTTTGTTTTTAGGGGGCTGCTTGGAGTGGCTAACACTGTCTTCAGCATCTAAAGATCCTGGGGTAATTGTTAGGAGACAGTTCGTATTGAACTGATCTCCTCCGTAGATCCATGCCTTTTATGAGCAAAAATTCTGTTTCTTGTCTGTGACAGGGTGACACTGGTGCTTAGGTTTGGTGTCTGTGACAGGGTGACACCAGTGGTCAGATTCAGGGTGTTTGACAGTGTGACACCAGTGGCCAGGTTTGGGGTGTGTGACAGGGTGACACCAGTGCCCAGGTTTGGGGTGTGTGACAGGGTGTCCCAGTCCCGTGCCTGTGTCAGGGTGACACTGGTGCCCAGTCCGGTGCCTGTGGCAGGGTGACACTGGTGCCCCAGTCCCATGCCTGTGGCAGGGGGGCACTGGTGCCCAGTCCGGTGCCTGTGGCAGGGTGACACTGGTGCCCCAGTCCCATGCCTGTGGCAGGGGGGCACTGGTGCCCAGTCCGGTGCCTGTGGCAGGGTGACACTGGTGCCCCAGTCCCATGCCTGTGGCAGGGGGGCACTGGTGCCCAGTCCGGTGCCTGTGGCAGGGTGACACTGGTGCCCCAGTCCCATGCCTGTGGCAGGGTGGCACTGGTGTCCCGGTCCGGTGCCGGTGACAGGGTGACACTGGTACCCGGGCTCGCTGTCTGTGACAGGGTGACACTGGTGTCCCGGTCCCGTGCCTGTGTCAGGGTGACACTGGTGCCCAGTCCCGTGTCTGTGGCACGGTGACACTGGTGCCCGGTCCGGTGCCTGTGGCATGGTGACACTGGTGACCAGTCCCGTGCCTGTGGCAGGGTGACACTGGTGCCCAGTCCGGTGCCTGTGGCAGGGTGCCGCTGTACCCGGGCTCGCTGCCTGTGTCAGGGTGGCACTGGTGCCCGGTCCCGTGCCGGTGCCCCTGTCCCGCGTGTCCCCGCGGGGCGGTGGCGGTGGCGGGCCGCAGTTCCCGCCGCGCCCCGCAGGTGGCAGCAGAGGCCGCGCTGCGGGCCCGGTGTCCCCGGCGGGGGAGGAGCGGAGCGCGGCTGGACAATGGCACTCCCGGACTCCGCCGCTGAAAGCTGCCCGCTGACCGGGCGTGGAGGTTGGCAGGACTGGCAGTAACCTGTGGAATTTGGAAATGCTCACTTTATCCACTGGAACAGTGAGTGGGTAGAAGTCTGGTCTCTCCCCTGTTTCTGCTGTGGGCTCCTTCCCTTTCACACCTGTATAATGCAGTGATGCCCTTCAGGTTCTGATTGTTACAATGCTCAGCAAATCTTTGTAAATGCTTAAGCTCCTTAAATTGGATGTGATGCAGACATAGTTGCTGAGCTGATTTTTAGCTAGTTCTATGTTAAAAAATACCTGCCAATTTTTTGTCGTCCATGAAAAAAGGAAATCGTACCATACCTCTAAGCCAGAATTAAGCATTTTAATAACTATACTTCTTTCCTGACACATGTGAATATTTTTGAAGGGTGAAATGTAGAAAACCAGAAATGATGCATAATTCTTACTGCCTAGTAGTTTGAGCTAGACAACATGAAAAAAAAATCTCCAAATTAATTTTTTTGCCTATCATTTTTGAGTGCATTTCTTCCATTAAACCGAGGGAGTGTCTGAAAGGGTATCCTTCTCCCTTTAAAGGTGGAATGTAAGGTATTTAGTGATTCCTTGTTTTTTTCAAGTCAAGGATAAAACCTGAAATTCTCTATGTTCACACAGCACAAGCACCTTAAGCCTCAGGATGCTTCAGGCTGGCTGGGAACAGAGTTAGCAGTGCCAGTTTGCTACTCCTTCCTAGCAATAGGTTAACACAAAAACCACGCACAGGAATCTGCCATGGAGGCTTCATTGCAGGAAGTCAGGGAGCAGGGCAGTATTTTGACATTTGCTGATTCCACCTGACTCCTGACTGCCACTGCCAGAAGACTTTTGGTTAAGAGCAGTGAGCAGTTGCAGCCAGCTGTTTGCAGCTGCCGGGCCTCTGTGCACTGGTTTGCAGATGGAGGAAGAGTTGTGTGCTTTGTTAGAGCCCTGTATTAGCTGCTTTGAATGTGATCTGGAAAGCTTGAACTGCCCTTTTGCTTTACAGATTTGAGTCGTGCAATGGGCTTTCCAGTTACTGTAGTTCCTTCCCACATGCTCTGGAAAGCAGTCTCTGGGTGTGGCAAACTGGAATCCCTTTTTCTTTCCTAAATCTCTGGAAATTCTGTCTTGTTTCTGCTCCCCCAGTGTTCGCTCCACGTCTGACTTCAGTGGAACGAACTGGGTCTGCTGGTGGTTCCAAAACCTGCCAGTGAAGCAGATTTGAGTCACATCTGGGGGGAAAGAAGCACAGCCAGGTGCATTCAGCCCAGGGCTGTTCCACACCAGTTTTCAAGCGTGGAGGTGCCAATTCCGTGTGTGCTGTGAACGTGGAGTGGCTGCCGTGGCCTCCTGCTCTCCCACGGCTCTTGAGGCCCTGCACCAGGGGAGGCCCAGCAATGCTACATTTTGAATGTTTGCCTCTTATTCACCTCATTTGCGTTTAGATTTTGGGAGCAATGGTCCAGCTCACATAGGCTCTGGGAGAGCACCAGCAGCTTGACTCATGTCCTGGCTCAACCACATTGTATTTGTTTTACCAGACTGTAGTGTTTAGTGATAAAATGAGTAATAGGTCCCCAACTGTAGCATATAAACTTCTGGCCGTGCTCACATGACATCAGTCTGTGGTGTTGTTTTTGCCTCTAGTTTGAAATCAGGCAGCTGAGGGCCCACCTTGCCCAGCAGGACCTGGACCTGGCTGCAGAGAGAGAGGCTGCCCTGCAGGTGCCACACGTGCTGAACAAACAGAGCAGCAAGAGGTACAAGGTGGTGGCCACTGACGACTCGGACGACGAAGCCACCGAGAACATCACTGAGCTGCGCCCTCCACGAGGTGAGTGCTGCCTGTGCACGGCTGATCCCTCCTGCTGGGAGCTACTGAACCCACTAAACACCTTCACTCTGGCAGGGATTGATTGTTTCCCTGGAGGCTGCAGTTTCCCATTGCTGCAAAGAGGCTGCATCTGCTCCAAAGTGGCAGGAGCTGTTGTATTTGGGAGCAGGTTCTAAACAGAGCCAAAGAAATGACATGGGAAGAAAATGACTGTGATGTACCTTCCCAGTGTCCTCATGATTAGATCCATCAAACACTAAAGAAGCAGCAGCCAAATGAATGTTGGCCAAAGGATAATCACTCAGAGGTAAAAGCAGGGAAATTGAGAAGAACGCTGAAAAACAGTTTTGGTCTTTGGCCACTTGCATTTCTGTGGTTTGGAGAGGACTCCAGCATCAGCTGTGGGGCTTGCCTTGCCTGAAGGCTGTGCTCTCACCAGTTCCCTAAAGCTGCCAGTGCTGGGCAGGGCAGCGCTGGTGCCAGGAAAGGAGGGAAGTGCAGCGTGGGCATCCTGCTGGCATGTCTGAGTGCCACGAGGCTGTGCTGAGGAGCACTCTGCTGCCTCTGGGTGTCTGTTGGGCAGGTCTGTGGTTCAGGGGAATAACAACAGTTCCATTTACTTGGATCAGTTTTTAGTACATAAGTGCTAGACCTGAATTTTTTTCTGGAAAAGACATAGCTCCTTTTCCTGTGATCCAGCAGTCCTTACAATGGAGTGCAGAATGTCTCCTGGTTTAATGTAATATTCCAGAGGAGACAACACTTTCTGCCTTAGTCATATGTTTGTCTTCCTTGGGCATCTTAGCTTGATTATTGTGAATCTGTTGGAATTAGAATTTTGCACGGTATCTTTATGTTGGTCAAAATCCTTGGAATTCAAGGCACAGATACTTTAAAGCTGTTAGACATTTTCAAATTATAATCCTTTCCTTCCTTTACAGAGTAGTGAAAGCATGTGGAAATTGTTTTGGTTTTTTCCTCTTTATAATATCTAAGCACTAACTACAGTAAAGCCATTAATTATTCCTGATCTGAAATTGTATTTAAAAGCAGACAGTTGAGCAGACTGACCCCAAAAATGCATTTCCCTCTTTTTTGTAGTATTTCAGAGGTTTCCCCAGTGGATATATTATAATTTATGCATGTGTTCCTTGCGGGTTCCATTTGGAACTGAAGAGTGTTGTGCACATTGTAAGGAAGGAGGCTTGCTGAAATTTTAGTGCTGTGGAGGTTGATCTTAAAAATTCTTCTGTCCAAGGTATTCATTCCAACATCCAGGTTAACAGAATTACTCCTTATTCATGTGTCCCTGTGAAATGCTGCCCACATTTGCAACAAAGTAGACACCCAATCTTCAGGATTGATTTCTGCATTCAGTTAGGTTACATGATTAGAGGGATTTGTGCTTTTCACTGAAAAAAAGATGTTCGGCAAGTTAGAAAACATGGATTGCTTCATATATTGGGTAAGGTGCAGTTATGTTATATTTAAACATTTATACTGAGTATGCAGAATAAATTTCCAATTCCTGGAGATCATCTAAAAGCACCAGAGGAAATGTTTCTTGTGCATTGTATTATATATTGCATACAAGATCTTTGTAGATGCATTGAGTGCTTGTTGTCAGAACCTAAATTAGGGTGACTGTATTTGAACAACTTATTTCTGTTGAATGAGGCAGGAGCTGGACAGAAGAAATTCAGTGTTCTTAGAGCAAGGGCCAGCAGCCTGTGGTAGTCTGTGATCCCACGGGGCCCAGCTCAGACTGCATGAGACACCACACAGCAGAATAGTGTTCAGTGTGCACAGCCCAGGGCACGGGCACGGCAGAGACAGGATTTCACATGTCATTTCCTGGATTATTTTGCAAAGAGAAAGGTAGTAAGATACCAAGGCTTTAAATCCTGCACTAGCAGTGCTGGCTTAGGGATTGCTTCTGTGCAACTTGGAAATCTCAAGTCACAGCTGGAGCAATTATCTGGACAATAAGGATCCTGGGCCAGCCCTGCCTCATTCTTCTCCCTTCCCACCTCACCTGGGGCTTTCTTCTCCAACTTTTACTCCCAGTAATATGCTGGCAGTTGCTGCAGCAGCTTTTCACCATCCTCCCTTTGCCATGCTGCATTATCTTCTCATTCTGTGCCATCCTGAGCAATGCAGTTGTCAGCCAGAGCTGCCTGTGCTGTGTCAGGTGGAAGCAGGGCCTGGCTGATGTCCTGTGTGTGGGGAGGGCATATCCAGTTGGTGTGGGATCTTCCATGTCCCCACCTGCTGAGGCATGTGAAACACTCAGAGATGTGGCTCTGTAGAGCACAGGCAGCCAGGACAATTCCTGTTCCCTCCTGCTTCTCCCACAGTCCCACTGGCTGTGCTGCGTTCAGGGCTTCCTGCACCACTTGCTCTGTCTGGAACTTCAGCCACCAATGTTTTAACACCTGACCTTTGGGTAAAGAGTTATATTTTGCAAGTTACCCTCTGTGTCAGACCACGATAGGGATTGCTTTGCATCCGTTTTCTCTAAGCTGTGTTTTTCCTCCTTAAAGATTCCAGAGTGACGGCTGCAGTTAATCACTCTGAGTGCCACACGGCACTCGTGAGCTCTGAAACACACCTGCCACGGCCTATTGCACTGACTAGGGAGAGGAGAAATGAGGGACCAGTCACTTACACTGCCAAAGGAAAGCAACAGTTCAAAGCCACGCTTCAGCTGTTTGGCAGAACAGGCTCTGATGTGCTGTTCTTTCATGCTCTGGCAGAACATTAGCCCTACATATAACACCTGAGGCTGGGGGATGGAATGGAATGCATGTGTTTTTGCCAAACTTAACTTTGTCAGCCTTCAAAAAATCACTGTCTTCAGAGAGCTCTGAATTCTGCCAAACCAGCAAGCTTGAGTTGGCTAGAGAACACACTGCATGAGAAAATGGGATATTCCATCTCAGGCTAATCTTATTTCCCCCATCTATATCGAACAATGGAAACATTCAGTGCAGAATTCCTCACCACGAAAGGCTGATGGAATAAGAAAGCATTGAGACTTTTTACTCATTTCCCTACCTGGAAGTTTTATGGGATAGTGTGTAAGTTAAAGCTCCTCAGGGGCAGCTGTAGCTTGTACTCTGGTATTTAAACAGGATTTTGTGCAACCATTTTCTACAGCATTCAGTAAAGTAAGTCAGGTAACCCCAGTATCACATGGTACATGCAGCACCTCAGGGAATTTGTGTAGAGACACACAGTGACCTGCACCAGGAGAGCTGTGTGTGTGCTGCCTGATTTGGGAGTTTTCAATTGCATGTTTTCACCCAGATTTTCCTTCGGCAGATCTCCTGCTCTTTGTATTTTAAGTGCCTTAATTGCAGGTACGAGACTGGGAGAAGCAAAAGCTCTGGTTAGATGGACAATGGGCTCTGAAGGAGTCCCATAACTGCCCAGCTAACATTTCATGCCTCCTCTTGAAGGCCAGTCCTGTTCTCATTCTGTTTACAATGAGTTGGTTGCTGCCTCACACTCTTCTGTCTCCCCAGAGCAGCTGACTGAGAGACCTCCTGACATAGTAGGAATAACTGTGGAAAATGTACGGATATATGGTATTTCCTAATTAATATGGTAAAGAAGCAGGAATTTTTTTCACCTTTACTTGCTTTGAATTGAAGTTTTATTTCTCTTGCCAAGAATTTTCTCTCCAGAGCAGACAAATGTGGAGGCTAAAACACAGTTTTCAGCCTGCAAGTCAAAGAGTACCAGTATCAACACCAGGAAACAAATAGACCCAGGAGAAGGGCAGGGCTGGAGGAGCTGCAAACCCAGGGCAGAGCTCTGACATTTGCTGCACTCTCAGAGCACTTCAGCTTCTCTGCCTCTGTTTGTGAAGAGCTTGGGTTGAAAGCTGCTGCCTGTGAGTGCACGGCAGCATCGCTAATGATGTTCAGGACCATTGTGGTCAGCCTTTCTCTGAGAGCAAGGGAAATACCCTGAGTGCTCCTTTCTTCTTCCCAGAGCTGCTTGCCATTTCACATAATGGCAAATATCATCCTGTCTATTAATCTCTAAATTATAAAGGAAGTTCTAAATTATAAAGGACTTCTTACCTCATACAGTATGTAACTGGTCATGGTGAGAATAACAGCTAATGTTTTCTTGTTCTGCACAAATCATTTTTAGTGTTTGGTATACAAAGTTCCAGGCTTCAGGGAATGCCAGGTTCACAGTGCCCCCTCTAGCCATTAATACTTCCTTCCAAAATTTATTATTCTTTAATCTCTCCCATAACATATGAATTAGAGTCCCTAGTGCAAATTCCTCATTTTCCTGCATATATCATTTCAGTTTTTGAAATTCTACAGTACTGCCATAGTGTAAGATTAATATACCACCCTTCTATTCCTTTGAGCAAGAACCGGAACTTCACATCGCCAAAAACCTTTTTTTAACTGTTCTGAGTCAAATTTCCAGTTTTATGGGGTTAGCAGTAAGTCTTTGCTTTGGGGGACTGCTGCAATTTATGATCACGCTTTAGAGAAAAGTAAAGCTTGCCCTCCCCATAGGTACCCACTGTTTTGTAAGTGAAGAAGGTAGGATATTGGGAGGGAAGTATGAAAAATTCTGGAGCTTCAGAGGGCTTCCCTTAAGATTATTCATAAGCTGTCTGAGAAGGCAAAGCAGGGCACTGGAAAGGATTTTGTCAGTTGTTACTTGCAAGGCAGTCTGAGCTGGTTGGATGCTTTTAAACTCTAAGCCAGTTCCTTTGGTGATCATCTGTTAGTGCTCTAAGAGAACCCTGTTAGAGCGAAACAATAGATAAAAAATAGTTTATGGTTATTTTCAAATGCTGAAATGTATCTACTTTGAAGTCTACTCCTGGAAATGGAGTATCTTAAGTGCATGCCACTTCAGCTTGGCTTCTCTCTAGGTGCCTCTTTCAGGCTTTGTGGTTCTCTGTGCACTGACCATCCAGGCAGGAATCAAAGGAATTAAACCTTAAGCAACACTCAGAGAAATGTGTGTGCAGTTAGTGGAGTTAGGCTCTTGTATTTCATAGTCACCAAATGGGTGGGGTAGAAACTGCTCACTCCCAGAAGGGGTGAGCCTACAGTCACGCCTGTGAGGTTGAAGTTGTCTCTCATCATTAATGTGAAGAGGTGTGAAGACATTGCTGACAGGTAAAGGAACACAGGACTGGAATGTTTTCCACTGTCTGAGCATGCAGCCCTTTCATAATGATCCCTTTCATAGCAGATGGTGCTCCCTGTGACAGCAGTGATGTGTTCTGCTCCCTGTTCCAGCAGCTTGGTTTCTAAAGTATTAGAAGTCTTTTCCTAATTCTCAGATTACATTTCTTTGTTGCCAGTTTATAACAGTTTGTTCTTGAATCCTTTTGCTTAATTTATTCTTGTCTTGATGGTTGTTTTGGTGGCAGCCATATTCTTCCTTAACCTTTGTATTTTAGACTCAACAAATGTTGCTGTTTCACAGAGACAGACCCAATTTCCTCTGAGTCTGCTTCAGGCTGACTGTAAGGAGCCAACTCAGATGTGGATCTGCTGATCCAAACTCACTGAGAACAGGGTTGGAAAGAGCACTGAGAGTCCCCAGGCCATGCTGTGCCCACAGCCACGCTGACAGAGCTGTGCTGCATCCCAGCCATGCTCAAGTCAGCTCACAGTGCTCTTGCTGCATCATCTGCTCAAGTGAGGCCCAAAGCCCCCATTTGTTGTCAGGATTTTGGGTTTCTGTCCCAGCAGCATCTGCTGATAATAGCCTGTTCCATATCCCAGATTTCCTTCTGCACAACGACTTTGACCACAGGTTGATTTCTTACTTAGAACCAGGCTGAAGCTGTTGCTCTGTTTGCTGTGCAAGCTGACTGTACAGTTGCTCTCAAGATGGAATATCCATGTGCTCAGGCATCCATCCAGCCTCTACAGGGACTGGATGAGTGTGTGAATGAACAGTGGTGTGAGTACTGCAGCTTGCACTAATGTGGCAATCTGTCTTCAAACCAAAAGCAGGGGAAGTCTCCTGGAAAGTGCCAGCTGGCTACTCCTGGTTCCTGTTGAAACAGATGAAAGACCTGCCTCTTTAGAAACCTCCTAGTAAAGATTGTTTTCTGGAAGGAAGTTGGCGTAAGACATTACTCTGAGGACTCACTTCCTCAGTGGGAGGCTGCACAGCAGAAAAAATAACTTCCAGTTCAGAAAATTCAGCATAGAGAGACAGAAGACAGGACAACCAATGGCAATTAAAATATTAAATAAAATACTCTAATAATGAAATATTTTTAAATAAAACCACCTTTTTAAGGCCTTTTCTTGAATGCAGGGGAGTTGCAGATCATTCACTGAAGGCACTGATGAAACAATTAAAGATCACTGGTGAGGCATTGTAGAACTGAAAGAGATCTGCCTTGGGTAGAATGTCATTTATATGTTTCACCAGATTTATTAGGTTTTTATGGGGCCAAGAGAGAGCGATTGCAATGTTGTCTCTTGGGTCAGATGAGATTATATGGCACTGTACTCTAAATAGTTTATTACTCCCTGAACCATTGCAGTGTGTGTTTTGAGTCCTGCAGGAAAAGAACAAGCAGATAACTTGGAAACCTTCATCAGACAAAATCCAGTGGCTGTCAGACAGATCCTGACTGAGAACCACACGTTTTTTCAATAACAGGGATTTGAGCAGCAGGCAGAGATGGGACTGCACTGCAGTGAACAGCCTTGCAGGGGTGGTTGGTGGCAGTGCCAGGGGGGCTGGGTTTATGTGAGATAGGTCAGAGTCTGAGCAGCCTTCCCAGCCAGACGTTCCCTTCCCTGGAGTAAAAGCTCTGATCCCGTTGGAGTCAGCCCCACTGTCCCTTTGTCCCTTTGTGCTCTCTGCTGCCTCAGCCCTTGGAGCTGGCAGCCCACACTGCTCCTGGAGCACAGGGAGCAGCCAGTTCTGCTCCTGCTCAGCACAGCTCAGCTGGATCCCTCCAGTGCTGCTGTGATCTCACTGCCTCCCATGCTCCCACTTTGCAGGGAAGAGTGTAGATCCATCCTTGTTTGCCACAGGTTTTCACATGGGGAAGAGCTGCTTCACTCTTCCCATTCTGCCTTCTCAGCTCACACCTTTTGGATCTTCATCACTAAATTTCCTGTCATCCAGGTTTCCTTGGGGTCATTTATATGGGTGGATGTGGCACAGAGGGACATGGCTTAGTGGTGGGCTTGGCAGTGTTAGGTTTACTGGTGGACTCAATCTTAAAGGCCTTTTCCAAAGAAAAGTTTCTATGATTCCTGCTTGTACATGTAGCAAGAGGATCCTAGTCACTATCCATACACATTTTCCTAAGATTGCCATTTTTGTGGGAATTAAGAGGGAAATGCTTTTCCTTTCTACTTTCTGCCAGTTTTTTAGTTTGCTGTAAATACCATATGGGCATCCTTATAGCTAAAGATGCAAAGTCTGTCTTCTGGAAAAGGAAGTGCAGGTAATATTTCTGTATTGGATGAGATGGATTTCTTTCTAGGAAAGGAGAGAAATTAAATCTGAATCCTCAAAATTGCCAGGTGGTAGGGAAAAAAAAAGTTTAAAAAACCCCCATGGAAATTGTGAAGAATGAAGTATTTCTTAAGACAACTTTTCTGCAGCTGAAACTGGAATAGATTGACAGCAGAAAACAGTGTAGAGTGTAAATAAAACAAGTGCTCTGCCCCTCTTGTAAAAGCTGCTCTTCCCTGCTTGCTCCTACAAACTTCCTGTGTGCCCCCAGCTGATCCTGATCCCGTGGGACTCCCACTCCCAGCAGGGACTTCATCTTGGAATCCCCACAAGCACTTCAGCAGTGTTCCATGGTTCTGTGCACAACTGTGGCTTTGTGGGTACATTTTATATGCACAAATAGGTGCTTTCATTGGGTTTTTGTTGCATTATTATGAACTCCTTTTTTTCAGCAATGTAGAATATAATGGGAGGTAACTGGAATTGTTTATAACCTTCAATGCCCAAAGCAGCTGAGACTCCCATGTGACTCAGATGAGTTTGTTAATTGTCAGTTTGCTTTAATGTAATGGTTCAGAAACTTAATCTGTTGTTGAAATATTCATTCTGCTACTGTTATTCCATTACTCTTTATTGGTTTTATTCATAAGAAACTACTCAAGGTTAAATATATGTGTTTTATATTTGCATACACATGCACATATGGATAAATTTCTACATATATATTTAATTTATGGCTAAAAGACAAGCAGTGGTAAGCAATGACATTAATAAGTCCATCACTGAAGAGCATTAAAGTAGGGAGCTCCCCCAGTCTGGTGTGCAAGTGGCCACATACAGGGCCAGGCCAGTCCAGAATTCTCCTCAGAGCTCAAAGGGAGCAGGGGCAGGGCATTACTGGAGCTCCTCTGCAGGTGTTGGGCAGTGCCCACTGCTGGCATAAAGAGCAGCCTGGTTCTCCTTGCTGACTTGGTGTGAACACAGTGGCTGTGTTTGGGAACAGTGCCCCAGCACATTCTGTCAGCTGACAGGTGGCCAGGGCAGGAAATGTGTGCAGTAAATGTTAAAGAAACCTTGATTTGAGCCTTGTCTTTAAGACATGGAAAGCAGGTGAGTAACTTTTCCAAATGTTTTCTGACTTTGATGCAAAGTGTGTTGGCATTTGGAGAGACTCTACTGGGAGCACCCAGGGCCCCTGTTTGTGGCTTTTGCCAGGTGACAAGGAGGGTGACCCTCATCCAGCCAGAGTTCTGTGCTGATTTCCTCATTTGTCTGCTTGGAATTGGACTCCAAGCTGCTGAAAATGTCCTACCAGAAGTACAGCTACACAGGCACCCTCTGAAGGTTCCATGCCTGAACCAGAACCTGTGTCTGTACGGCTGGCAGGTTTGGTGGCACTGAGAGTATCAATTATGCATGATTGAAATGAAGTGTATTTTAGTAGCAGATAGCTGAAAAGCCTTGCAATGTACTCCTCATTCAGCAGCATCGCCTTGAGCTACTCTGAGGCTTCTTTTTTAAACTCAGACATTAGCACAAAGCACACCTCTGACTGCAGGCATTTAAAGATCAACAAGGGCCGAAAAAGCTTTTAAGATCCAATGAAACCAGGAAAACAACCACGTTGCCTTTCAGTGTCAGGTTAGATTGCCTTCTTATGAGTGCAGCTATTTCAGGTACAGAGTGCTTGGTGGTTTGGGTCTTGTTGTGTGAGGAAAGTGTTCCCCAGAAAACATCTGTTTCTTTCACCTGCAAACCGCAATGTGCTGTGATGAGGCAGGACTGTAGCCACAGAGACCCAGGGGGACGAAGGAAATCTGGCTCAAAGGGATGAGCATGGGTTTCTGAAACATGGTATCAAAAAGAGCACTTAAAAGGAGAGAATGCTTTTAGAGCACAGATACACCGCAAATTGGGCAGGTCAGGTTGCTTGGAAGCCTGACATTCTCTGGGCCTGCCGATGCTGTTTCTTAGCAGCAGTGTTTGCCTTCTGCTCAGAACGAGAGAATTTTATTTCCTTTTCCACAACAGTAAAATGTTCTGCTTTTCCACAAGATAACAGTAAATCCCCCTGTCATCTGCAACATCGAAAATCTGTACATGCAGTAGAGCTGCTGCTTTCCCTTCTGTGGTCACATCTTCATTCTTAATTTGCTGTTGTTGAAGTTCAGGTGTAGCTCTCATGCATGTACTACAAGTTTAGTACTACACCCTTGATTTGTAAAACTCTTTATAGTAGGTTTTAAGCCAACAAATAATGTAATGTTAACATTATTCTGTATATTTATATGCATGTGTTATATACACCAAAATAACTCGTCATCCATTTGAAATGGAAAAAAATAGATATCTTAGAAGGGAGGGAATTAGACACTAAAATCATATGTGGTGCCTCCTTTTCTTCTGTGGGGAAGGAGGGGACCTGGGGATGTCAGTGTACAGCAGGAATAAGTCTGCCTGTGCTGGAGCCCTTGGTTCAGCCTGTCAGGATAAATAGAAGGTTTTTTCTGTGTGCCCTGTGTAGGAGGGGAGGGCCCTGCTGACCAGGGAAAGGCCACTGTTAATGTCTCTGCAGCAGTGAGGGGATGGGGAACTGGCCAGCCCCGCATCAGCCTCTGGAAAGATCACAGAGCACCTTTCCTTTGGAGCCCAAAATGCCTCATTCCCAGGCTGGCACTGCAAAGGACTGTGACAAAGGATAATCCAATCCCGTGTTGGCTGCAGCCACAGCGTGGATGGGGGTGTAATGCATTGTGGCCTAAAAATCCATAGCAGGTGGCTCTGGGCCTGCAGGGAGAGGAAAGCCTGCCATGGGGTGGGATTCAGCCATTTAATGAAATAAATGGTCTTCTAAGGGCTGCCTTTTTGTTCTTTCAGAGGATGACATGAATAATTACATCAGCCGATACTACAACGAGCCCAGCAGTGGTAAGTGTTGCTTGAAAACACAAACGTGAGCAGTATTTTTGCATTGCATTGTGTGCTGTAAACCAGGCGAGACTGAGCAGTGGGGTGGATCTGTCCTGCAAGTGAAACCCACCACAGTCTCTGGGTTTGGTCCATGGAAGGGTGGGCCAACAGAAATTCCCTGAAAGTTGAAGGGCCCCAAGTTTGCTCTTGCTGATGGCACTCGGGATGGTTTGGAGATCTGAGCGAGGTTAATTCCCTGTAGCTGGGTTGTCCAGCCCACAGAGCAGTTCAGATGGATCTGAGAATGAACAGCACAGACAAAATAAATGAAGAGAAAAGAAGTGGGGAGACAGCTTAGCCCAGCACCACGCTGGGAACCTTTCAGAAAGGTTAAACTGAATGGTGGGAAACCTCAGCGGCAGGGCCGTGCCCTGGGGGCAGCCTTCAAATGGATGTTCCTGGCAGGCGTCCTGCTGGCACGGGGGCTCTGCCCAGGGTGGGGGCTCTGCACAGCCCCTGTGCAGTACTGGGGGTCTCTGCCCATGGTGGGGGCTCTGTACAGCCCTGCTGTGCAGCACTGGGGGTCGCTGCCCATGGTGGGGGCTCTGCCCATGGTGGGGGCTCTGCAGAGCCCCTGTGCAGCTCTGGGGGCTCTGCCCATGGTGGGGGCTCTGCAGAGCCCCTGTGCAGCCCAGCCCAGCTCTGGCTGCCAGCACAGCGAGGCCAGAGGGGGCTCTGAGAGAGGCTCTGACATGCAGGTGAGCAGGGTTGGGCAGGGAGGGGTGTGCACACCCCCCTTACATACGTAACATTTTGTATATATATTTAAAAAGTGTGTGTGGTTAAATATAATGCGTTATTAATGTATAACCCCATATATATATACAGGGTTATAGGGGGAAAAAATGTCTGTGCCTGCGTATACTTGTACATAGAATATACACAAGATATGTGTGTGTATATAAATATATATATATGCATTTATGTGTATATAAATATAATGTATGCTTTATGCCTATGTATAGTATGCATACACAGTGAAATATAGGCATATATAGATATATTTATCTATATAAGGATGTGTCTATTATATATAAAATGTGTATATATGTGTATGTGTATAAATCTATAGTGTATTCTATATATCCCACATATATACACACAAACCCAGATACACATGCATATATAAAGATGTAAGTAAACACATATGTGTTTGTACATGTATGTAAATAGTGTGTCATATGTCTCTCCAGACATGCACACATCCCCATATGTGAGCAGATTTATACACATATAAAGGTATGTGTGATTTTGTGTATACATACAGATATATCTTTATGCAATGACGTGTGAAAGGCTGTGTCTGTGTACATACCTAGAATGCATATAATAAAATATATAAAGGAGTGTGAGAGGAGAGAAGGCCAGAATATATGTGTATATATTATAGAAATACATGTGTATATGTAATAGGAATGAAAATATGGATCTCTGTATAATGCATTATATGTTTATAATTCTGTATATACATCCACACACATGGAAATGGATTTATATGTAGCCAGAGCTATATAAAACAGAAGAGTGCGTGTGAGTGTCTGGTTGTAAATCCAGCTGGCATCCAGCGGGATCCAGGCAGGCTGGAGAGGCTCCTGAACCAGCACGGCCAGGGGAAGGTCCTGGCTCTGTGTCCGGGCACTCCCCAGCACAACCCGGGCTGGGGACCGAGGGATCGAGAGCAGCCCCGAGGACAAGGACCTGGAGCTGCCGGCCCCGCTCAGGTGATTTCCCCTGCAGAGCTGTCCCAGGACCTGGAGCTGCCGGCCCCGCTCAGGTGGTGCCCCTGCAGAGCTGTCCCAGGACCTGGAGCTGCCGGCCCCGCTCAGGTGATTTCCCCTGCAGAGCTGTCCCGGCTCGGCTGAGGCACAGGACAGGGCGGTGGAGCTGCAGCGGCGAACCAGCACGGCCACCCGGAGCGGCCCCAGGGCCGGAGCTGCCCCAGGGCTGGAGCCGCCCCAGGGCTGGAGCCGCTCTGCTCTGGGGCCCAGCACAGCCAGGCCGGGGCTGCCCCATCCCTGGCAGTGCCCGAGGCCAGCCTGGATGGGGCTGGAGCACTCTGGGAGAATGGAGGGAGTCCCTGCCCATGGCAGGGGTGGCACTGGATGGGCTGGAAGGTCCCTCCCAAGCCAAACCATTCCCCATGGCTATTGTACTGTATGTGTACATTGTGTCCTGTGTGTATGTGGGCAGATACAAATGCTTGCTACAGAGAGCTTCTGTACCTCTGTCTATAGATTAGGATATGTGCATATGAGTATGTCTGAAATATGTTCCTATATATTTAAAGATCTGTAAAGGCATTTGTACATGTTTGTGTCTATGCATATATATTTTATATCCATTATAAAATATGTGTGTGTGCATATATAGCTACATATAGATATAATGTATTTTGTATCTATAGCTATATCCATACATGTAGAAATATATACTTTATATATAAAGATATGACCATATATGTATGGTCTGTATAAAGATACATAAAATGGGGCATATATGTGTGTGTATGTATGTCTATTCAATATATATGGGGATATATACACACACATTTATTTATATACAGATATGCCTGAGAGAAACTGTATATTAACATTTTATATTCCTTATGTAATATATATCAAGGGGGTGTGAATGGCTATGTATATATATTTTTAATATGTATCATATGTATGACAGATAACATGGATATATCTGTGTGTGTGTATCGTGTATAGGTATTATAAATTACATCCCTATATACAAATTCCCCACACAGACACATACAGAGGGAAAAAAGTGTTATATTTTATTTTAAAACATAATTATATATATTTTAGAAGTGTGTATGACTGTCTGCATATACATATCTTTTTAATCTGTATTATGCATGTTATTATGTGTATTTTTATATTTAAAATATATATTGTTTTATAGAAATATATTGGTATATGGAATTCTATATATAAGTATATCCTATGTCTGTGTGTGTATAAATAAGGCTGTTTATGCATGTATATGCAGACAGATACAAAGAAAGGTAAAGATCTGTGTATTGTATTGGTATTTTACATATGTATAAATACAGGTAAAGATACATATATAGATATAGGGAGAGATATGTGGGTAGGTATGTGAGAGCCTGGTTAAATACATACATGGTTTATATATTAGAAAAAACATGAGTTTATATATAGACATATGTATTATATATAGAATATGTGTACATATGTAGATATATTATGAAGGGGAAACATAGATATATGCATAGAGCCATTCCCTCTATAAATAAGGATGTGTATATATTAAGTTATGTATATGGGTATATAAAATCTGTGTGTGTGTCTGTGAGAGAGAGAAAGCCTTTGTATCCGTAGACACATGAATTATACAGAGAGCTATTTAAAAAATGTACACACATGCACACAGAGGTATACAGTATTGGTTTTATTTGTGTCTGTCCCTCTATATACATCCCCAAACTATACAGGACTATATATTAAAAGATGTATGATTCTATGTACAGGTAAAAAGGAGGGAAAGGTGTGAGGGACCATGTCTGTGTATATACATATATACATAATGTGTGTTGGTGTGTTTACATACAGCAATGATGTATTTCATATGTATATCCCTATATATATATTCCACCTGTGCCTACAGAGATACTCATATATATATGTGCAAGCATTAGAGATATATACATTATATACTATATATGGGGCAGATATACACACATATTCCCCCATCTATATGAGTAAATATATGTCTAAAAGAGGGGGGATACCCTGTATATATACCTATGTATTTTATATATATAGAGTGTGTGTGTGTGTAGAGACAGAGAGATATAGACACAGGTATATGGTACTGTTTATTGATGTATATCCCCATAATATACATCAAGAGACATTAAAAAGGGGGGGTGTACATATAATTTTCTATGTATAATTGGTGTCATGCATCATGTATTATATATGTATATCCTTATAAGCGCAGTCCCTGTGTATATAGACACAAATTTATATATATGTGTGTGTATGTGTATATATATATGTGTGTGTACATGGGGGGGTGTGTGTTCTATTTAAGGGCAACAGACTGTATTTTATAGGGGACTCTTCAGACATACACATACTGCCTGTATCTCTATAGAATGATAAAGTGTGTGAGAGATTGTGTGTGTGTATATATAT
>VZRO01004187.1:0-30736 GCA_013397915.1 Daphoenositta chrysoptera | reverse complement strand
GCAGAGCCTTCCTGCCCTCAAGCCGTTCAATGCTCCTGCTCAGCTTAGTTTTGCCTGCCAACTGACTGAGAGTTAATAAGAGTATCTTTACAGTGCCAGTGGCTCTCTGGCCCATCGTCCTGGTTTGAGACAAATTTAGAGGAAAGTCCAAAATGAACGTCCTCTGATAGAAGGCAGGTTTCAGCAGCCCCTTCCCNAGGTTTCAGCAGCCCCTCCCCCACAGGCTTGGAAAGAAATTTTTCTCGGAGGAAGTGAAAAAAACCCTATTTATTTAATAAGCAGGGTGCATGCGGGCACCAAAGCAGAATGAATAACATTAAATAAAAAAACCTCTTGCTGTGGAGAAAACATGAGTCCTTTCTGTTGGTGTGGCTTTGCTCTCTCCGGAGGTGGGGTTTGGCTTGGGTTCCCCCTCCCAGCCATGGTGTAAGGCCTCCCAGTGATGTTCTGGTGTTGCTGAACAGTCCAGAAGAGAAAAAGAGGAAGCCAAAGTCCCAGGGAAAAAAAAAACTTCTTGCCTCAGCTAGCAGACTAGCTAAAAACCAAAGAATTTTAACTCTCTGTCTCTCACCGGAGAAAAGGGAACCGAGAGCTGGGGAAAAAAGCAGGAAAGTCCTTTCCTTGGCTCTGCCACAGTGAGTTATCTGTGTTTTTGAACACAGGCCGCCGAAAGAATTCCACCGGCTTCCCTCCCATTCTCTTAAAGGTACAGAATGGCACAAGGATTCATGTCTGACATAGAGCAGGCAATAGGGGATACAGCATCATAAAGTCACCCCAAGACACCCATGCTAGAGGCTGCCTAGATCAAAGCCATTTTCATGGTTGGGGCAGACAACTGAGCTGGTCGAGTGGCCCATGGAAGTGCAAATTGGCACCCCTCTGACCATCCATCTGGTTGGATGCTCAGGCTGGAAGCTGTGACAGGAAGAGCAGAGGCATGTTGCAGAGTGTCATACCATTTGTGCTGTTGTAAAAAACATTAACATTTTAAACCTCAAAGGTTGTTTAGGGACTTGAGGCAGTTCTCCCTTTTGTCACTGCATTAAACAGGCAAGGAGTTTTTAAACAGAATAATGTATTTTGGAGTTAATTATTATAACTTTAGTTTCTAATTATTTTACTATGTGCCTCTTACTAACAAGCAGTTTCACTATAATCAAAGAAGTAGCCCCAAAGGCATCATAGGAAGTCACACTCAGGTATAAGACAATATGCTTTGAAAAAAAAAAGGATCCTTTATTTGTTCTCACGGACATGGTGATGAACAAGATAACTGCAGTTGTGAATCAGTATACCTCCCAAGATCACATCAGTTTCCACTGATTGGGAATCTCTCCCTCAGTCTCAGATGTCATGTTGTTTAGGTGCTGATGCACTGTCCTCTTTTAGGAGGCAAATGCTGGCAAGTGGCCTCATGTGCTCCATTAATGCCTTGGAATTCTGTTTCAGAATATGCTCCTTGGTTAATTGGAAAACTTCAAGGGTGGTGAGAGGGACCAATCTGATTTTTATTTATGCCTCAACATCTGTTTTTCTCCTTAGCTGATGTATAAGAACTGCCAGGAACAGAGTCATGACAGTTCAGTCACTGGTACATCCATAGCAAAGTTTGAGCTGGTGCCACCTGGGATGCTCTCAAGGTCATGATGTTCCTGAAGTCAGAATGGACCATGGACTGCCCAGTCAGCAGGATGCATATAACTATCCTGGGTATTTTTTAGTACTTTCTGGTTGAACTCAGTGTCATAGAACCATCTTTAGAATATTTAATTTACTAGTACAGATGTAGTTTATGAATCTACTTGTATTTTGTAGTTGAACAAGGCTACGTCTCATGCTGTTCATGAGATGCACAGTCTGGTCTCTGTGTGCATCTTCCACTTCGAACTCATTTTGCTGGGATTTGGGTGACCAGGACTTAACTGCAGTTTAGATGATGCTCTCTGTGCTATATGAACATTTCCCTATATCTGTTGGAAACATCTTTCATGATATATATTATGGTTGCAGCTGTTCTTTTTAAGGTTGCTGTTCTCAGACTAACTCAGGTTCTTCCACTGTTATCTTGAATCAACAAGCTTCCACCTTAGTCTCTAAATGCAGTGTCTTATTCTTTGTTACTGTTAAAATTAATCTCTTAGCCTTCCTTCAAGGTCATCCAGTTCTTCCTTCTTCCCATATCATATTCTTATCCTCCTCTGCACTAGCAATGCAGTCACTCAAGTTTGTGTCTTCTGCAGGTCTCATGACCAGGCACCTAGTTTTTCCTGCCAAGTTCATTAAGGAAAATATTTAATAAGATTGGTCCCAGGACTGATTATTAAGGACCATGATGGAGTTTCTCTGGATTTACTCACAAGTCACAGACAGCAAATGTTGGCCCCAGATGGTATTTTGTTAAAAAAAAAATAATGACTTCCATCTGTCTTCCCAAACCGAGGCGTGTGGAGCACTTGCTGGTGGTCTGTGCAGGGCTGGGTCTTTGCAAAGTGCTTGTTCTTCCATGTGCAGGGCTGGCTCTTTGCAAAGTGCTAGTTCTTCCTTGTTACTTCTAGCTTCTAAATTATGCTAAATTAAGCAAAGCTGACACTAAATTTTTTCCTAATATTATTTTCATGTGTAAGAAACTGTGTGGGTTTCTGGTGGGACTATATGTGACTGGAAGGGGAGCTCACCTGTGGGATATAGCTCAAGCAAATTAGGCCCTATGGAATTTCTTAATTGTTTATCAATACAGAGTGTATTATTTATGTGACACTAGCACCAGATAGCCCAAAGAAGGGATATGACCACAGATAGGCTAAGGCCTTGCATGGACTCCTGCTGAGGGCAGTCCTCATCTCAGAAAGATTACAAGCTGGGTTACCAAAGGGTAAGAAAGGGAAGAAAATGAGACAATAGGTGAACAAAGGAGGAGGATACATCTGAGGAGGACATTTACATCCAGGCACAGTTATCTTGTCATAATGAGAATTTGTGTCTCCTATGCAGCTGACACACTGCTATCATGCTATGCAGCTGCAGGTTCTCCAAATGTGTCTGTCATGGCACAGTAACAAGCTTTGGAGATTTCACATTGTTTGTGGCATCTTTGTACATCTTGAGCACTCAGTTTGCAAACATCCAGAAATTCTTTCACAGGAGCTGATGCAGGCACCTGCTACTGAGAGGATACAACAACTTTCCTGGAATCAGTGTAAGCTCTTAGTCTGAACTTGTAACTCCAGGTTTGAAAAACATTTGACAGAATGCAAAGAAAGCATGGAACTGGGTTGGGGGCAAAGAAACTACCAGATTAAGTCGCCCATACCTTTTGTTTCTTTGTTTGTAAGGTTGTGGACTAGGCACCGAGTTGTTACAGAACCTGTCACAATATTTATGTGGTAAAAAAAAAGGGTCTTTGTCATGATCTAGTTTTTACAGCTTTTAGAAATGCCTCTGCCAGGATTAAGGGGCAAACGAGACCATATTGCCAAGGTCAATAGTATGGGTTTTATTGAATAGTAAATATGAGAGAGAGAGAGAAGAAGGAAGAGAAAGAAATAGAAAAGAGGGGGGGGGGAACAGAAAAGAGTGACAGAGGTAGAATAAAGAAAATACTACCACTCCGTGGATCCCACCGGTGTCCTGATGATCCTCTCCAGCTGGTCTTCTTGGTAGTGATGGTCCCCTGGAAAGCATAGAATCCAATGGGATAATATATGCTCAGGCCAGGTGGGAATGCCCAGGTACCTCCCACAGGGGGAGGGGGAGAGGGCCAGTCTCTTGCAGCAGACTCAGGATCTGTTGCATTATTTTGCATCACATGTAGTCCTGTGGTGCAAGGCCTCTGGGGAGCACTTTGGGGGCTCTTTGATGGATTATGACTCCCCCTCAGCTGCCTCCCATGTGAATGTCCCGTGGATGTGGCCTCCCCAGGGTTGGGGGTTTCACGGCTGGGCCAGTTTGTGTAAGGGAGGATGGGTGTTCATTGCCTCTGACCAGAGGTTACACCACACATCCGAAACTCCTCCTCCACCTGCATTTGGGGGGGAGTCAGTGCAAACCTGGCCTCTGTGGGCTGCGGTCTCCCCCACCCCAAACCCAGCCAGGGATGATTCTCTGCTGCCTTTGGCTTTCTTGTGGATGCATTCCTTTCCCTCACCCTTGTTTGTTTCTCCCTAGACATGAGATGATTGAACAATAGTGTCTCCTTTATCTTATTTAGGCAGCTTAACTCACATTCCAAAGTTCAGTCAGGCATCTTCAAGGAGGGCTGGGCTTCTGTGGTTGTCACTTCTTTATACAGTTTTTGCTATAATGGGCAAAACTCCTTTATAACAATGTTTAAGGCATGAACCATTTCAGTCCCTGACAGTCTTCTTCATGGTTAGGTTGACAAGTATTGACTTCAATGGCTGAGCCATCCTAACACTCCTGTGGGAGGGGATTGATTGCTCCATTCACATAGATCTGCTCCTAAATCTACATGTATATGTGTAAATGCTTCTCTTGAGCCAAATTCTCTGATCGTGGTTATGTGCACTCTCAGCACCAGGACAGCCAGCTTCTTGCTACATTATTGATTTCTTCTGTAGCATCAATGAGTATTTAGCTCGTGCTATGGATTTAAACTCAGCTTATTGCCATTACATTAAATGTGAAAAGAAAGCACCACAGTGACAAGGAAACTACGCTGTTCTCATTGCTACTAACCTACCTTACAACTCCAATGTAGCATACAGAAGACTATGACAAAGAAAAAATATATCTTTAACTACATGACAAGACAAAGCTGAAGGTACAAAAAAAGCAGGGACAAGTTGCCAAAGCGGATGTCAACCATCTGAAGATCTCAAGGCTTATCAAAACTACAGCAAGCTAACTTCTATCAGAGCCCTTTGCACCTGCTGCAAGAGAGGGGCAAAGAAACAAATTTGCAGGTAGTGTTCCAAAATCACAGCTCTGACATAAAACTGGGTGCCTGACTTCCACACAAACAGACTTACAAGACAAAATTCATCTCACCTAACACAGGCATCTGTGTGAAAGAGGCCTCCATGTGAGCTAGTCACTCCAGGCTGTCTTTATAGTCAGTGAAGAGAAACAGAGCATGGTTCTGACCTAATAGAAACGTCTGCATGAGGCTGAGATGAATTGCTCCTCAGAAGTGCCTGTTTTCCTCTCTGGACTCCAATGTCTGGGGAGTGTGGGGTCTGCAGCTCAGATGGAGATTTCTCCAGGCATGAGGCTGGAAAGCTAAGTAAGATGGATTTCAGTGTGATGAATTCCCCCAAGAGTGACAGTGAAGGTGCTTGCCAGTGAAGCACACCCTATCTTAGCTCTAATATTTTAGGAGTTAAGTGTATTCTTTGCATTGAAAGGAAAAATATTAAGCAGAGTGGGAACAGCACACATAAATCCAAATTCACCATACTCAGAGGCAAAGGAAGACAAATTCTATCCTAGAGCTTAAAAACAGAAAGGACTTTGTGTTAATCCAATCTGATCTTCCTGGGGACAGTGGCTAGAGAAATACCACTATATTAAACCTGGAACAGACAATGAATTGGAGGCAGGAGATGCCTTAATGAAATATTCTGGTCATGCAATGCCTTGTGATTAGTCATTAACTTGGTGCATTGCCAACTGCATGTTAGAAGCATAAAAGTCTTGCCACTTGCAGCTTCCCCTTTGGACATTTTTAATCAGCTAATTTCTCCCAGGGCTACCCAGGCAGGCCAGAGTTCAAGCCAAATTCCCATTAGAAATAGGAAAGACCTGTCTGATCGCTGAGTTTATCCAGCTGTGTAGTTTGCAGTGAATAATGACCACTGGGGCTTTAGCAAATTGCGGGGGCAGTGGGGTAGGGGAGAGAAGTGACAGCTATGAATTATCACAGGCTTGCTGGGGCTATGGAGACTTGTTATGGTATTTCTTATTGATGTGTATTTTCTGTATATGTTTATACAAATATTGACATGATTACGGCATCTTTCTGCTAGATTTCCCTGGTATGTTTTTTTCTTCATGTGACAAGCCCATAGGCAGAGATTTTGGTTTTTTGGGGGACAGGACCAGGACAGGTGCAACCTTTGTTTAGGGTAGTTGGACTTTAACTGGGAATAAATCAGGTTTTTTTCTCCTTTGCATGCAGTATGTAAGCTCTTGGCCAGCCATCCCAAACAAGGCCCTCTGGAAGAGTCTCTCTTCCCAGAAACTCCAGAAGCATCCTTGAGCAGCTGCCTGCCAGCTGAACTGCCTTCTGCCAGTGGAACAGAATGGATCCCATACAAGAAATTTTGATTCATGTCAAAGGTATTTCACTTCACAGGGCTGCTCCGTGAATTTGTGCTAAAAAATCTGCATTGTGTAACTGCCACCTGATCTGTGTTGTCTTGCAGAATCAGGATGATAGAGTCCTTCATATCCTGCAAGGTCTTAAGGCCACATTTCAGTGAAGATGATGAACTGTTGCAAGTTGTCACCACCATGGGCAGAAGGAACGTCTGCAATTTCAGAGCTTATATTTGTGGCCTCACTGAATCAGCCTATGAGAAACTGTAGAAAACAATGTAGAAATTGAATATAAATGAAATTGAAGGCACCTGGAAACTGGTCAGCATAAAACTGATGGTGACCAGACTGCATTCCTCTTAAGAGCTGAGAAATGGGAAACAAGCATGGCAAAGTGACACCGGGAATATTCCCCTTCAAATGATTTTTTTTTTTCCTGTGCTATACTTGATAGTCTAGGAAGTATCAATTTAAAAAACATTTTTGTCATGACATTGGCCCTATTAAAAGTTTAAAAATGAGGCTAAATTAAAGTCTCAGAACTGCAAATGCAAGAGCACTCCAGGTGCAAAGAGGAGCTGGCAAAGCTGAGTACAGAAACAGTCAATTGTCTCAGAACAAAGGCATCTGGTATAGATGGGAACAGGATTTTAAAATCTAATAATACGCTTATATAATTTCTCCTGTCATGTTGCAATTAAAGAGTGAGGTATTTTGTGCAGGGTAGGTGTTTTGTCCCTTTTAATAATCTGTGAGTACTCATGGCTGGTTCTCATGTGTCATATATTCTATATTGCAGGGCACAGCTAAAGCTGCTGAGTGTAAAAGAGTGATCCTGGCTGGCTGCTTGCCATTAATCCTCTGGTGTCCTTTGGCTCTTAGGGTACTTGTGTGGTCTGTTCACATATTGTTTCAAAGAAAAATAACATCGGGGGACAGACCTGGGGCCTGTCGCTGCCAACCTTGCTTTGCCCTTGTTCCAACTAAGCTGTGTATTAGGGTCAATGCCAGTTTAGTTGTTATCTTTTTGAACTCTTTTTTCAGTAGGATTCTGAACAAAATTAAGTAATTTGGGTCCATCAGTTACACTTCAAAGGGGTTTTGTTTGTTTGTTTATTTGTTTACTAGTCTTGTCCTGCAAAAGAAAATATTAAAGGAACAGAAGAATGTGTAAAAGGAAGAAATTGCAATTGGACTTGAATGGGGCTGGAAGAGTGGCTGATATTTCAAGCAAAGATAGAAAAAGAAAATCATCCTTGAAGACCAAGCCCAGCTTTCAGAGAATTCATTGGATTTCCCCTCTAAACAGAAGGACTGACTTCAAGGACATTCCTCCAGCCCTGATTTCTGTCAGCAAAGTTACATATGATGTGCATTTGATAGAGGATATTTTGATGGGAAAACTGTCCCTCCACTCTCATCCCCCTCTATTTTGTTACAGTCCAAGAAAGTAGGGACATAAAAAAGACTCCAGGATGAATTCTCCAAGAGCAGCTTAATGTAGTTCTGGAGGAAAGGCTCAGCTTTGAGAGACCAAGTGTGTGGTGAGACTGCACCTTTAGTGACAGAAACAAGGCAAAAAAAAAGAGAAACTTGGAAGAGTTCTTCTGGGAGCCTTTCAGTTTTCACCACTTAGCCTCTTCTGCATGTTCTAAATCCTGGGGGACAAGTTTTCTTCTGGTGGAAGCAGGCTCAAGGCCATACGTATCCATGCCAAACTCGGTTCCACCTCTTATTCCTGTCATTCAGAGCAACAGGAAATCGTCAGCAAAACAATCGAAAAAATGATAAGTCATCAGTAGTTTTGGGAAGTGTAGAGGTCTCGTAGCTGAAGTTTTGAGGACAAGCCTGAGCAAGACAATGTGAGCAGCAGATAACCTCCTGTCACCCATCTCTTGCTGGGTCTCTTCAATCAATGCCTCTGGCCATCATGTGTAAGATGTGACACCCATTGCAGCAATCCTGTTACTTTAGGTCCCATTGGCAGACAAGGCAAAGGAAAGTCCAAATTCAAGTGGGTTATGTTCAGCATTCAATAAATTAATCTGTTGTTATTGACAGAAGTTGATGAACTTCCCCTCACACAGAGATCCTGTGGGTCTCAGTTTCCCTGCAGGAGCTTCTAGATTGAAATTACATGTTCCACTCCCTAAAAATTGGTTATTGACTAACAACTTCATCTGAAATGAAGATTTCCAGCCCATGATTTTAACCCTGGTGTTGTGGGTTGGAGCTGAAGTTGATTGACAGTTTCTTGATCCAATTGTGCTTTTCCAATTTTGCATATTTAAACCTGCTGGAGGTGTGGGAACTGTCTCTTTGATACCTGGCTCCTGCGGGAAGGAGGTGAGGGGGGGAGGAGGAATAGCTCTGAGCCCGGCCCTGGGGGAGCTGGGCCAAGCCCCCTCCCCCAATGCCAGGGCAGGGGTCCCTGGCATGCTGTGGGGGTCCCCCCCAAAGCTGCAGGCAGCCAAAGAGCACTTAGGGGCTGCAAGGCCGAGATCGCCAATCTTCCAAAGATCCGGGAGGGGCTTCCCCTCCCCCACTCCACAGGGTCCCACACGGACCCGGCAAGAACCGATTTTCAGTTTTCTCAGACTGAACAAACTATTAAGCAACTGGCAGCATCGAAGGNGACTATTGCGGTGGCAGTTTATAAAACCACGCGGAAGCAGAGAGGAGACCTCTTTCCTTTCCCTTGAGTTTGGAAAGACTTTTTTAAAGAACTTTAATACTGAATAGAGATTCCATCTTTGTTACCCTCCTTGCTCTCCTGGGCAGCCTGCAAGGAGGCTGCATGCCCCAGTGTGATAGGGGAGGGGGGAGGGGTGGTGCTGGCAAAGAAAGGAATGTTGGTTTTTTTTTCCTTTTACATTCTTAGTGTTTCTTCTAATCCTACCTAGTAATAATAAACTATCTTTATACTCTCTAAAGTTTCTGAGCCTGCTTTGTCGTTTTCTCCTAATTCATATCTCACAAAAACAAGTGAGTGAACTAAACCACAACACTAATTGGTGTTTCTGCTCGGTTTCTGAATCAAACCTGCAACACTCTGGTCTTTCTCATCACCCTACAAAAACAAGCTAGCAAAATGCAATGGCCATGGGCATTGAGACATTCTGTGCTCTGCACATAATACAAATGTTTCCCATTCGCATCTTAAACTGGTCCAGAAGGCTAATTCTTTGAAATACAGGGCTGGTCCTAGTGAGCCTCGTCTTCTTCACTATGCCATAGCTCCCCCTCAGAGTTGCATGGGTAGAATGCTGCATGGCAGAGTACATCGTCTTTGGCCAGAAGTCCAGAACTAACAATTTCCAACTCACAAAGATCTCATGAAATCCCTGTTTGGTAAGAGAAAAGATATTTCCCTCCCTTTGTATATAAGAAGGACCATCTCAGCTTTGGACCAGAGAAGAGTACCACAAATTTTTTAAGATCTGCCTTGAAAGCATTCAGGTACAGCACAAGATTTGAGAAGGCTGGAGGCCCTGTAGAAACATAGAGTAGTTTTGGTGGGAAGGGACATTAAGGAACAGCCTCCTGCTGTGGGCAGGGACACCTTCCATTAGACCAGGTTGGTCCAAGCCCTGTCCTGTGGTCTTGAACAATTCCAGGGATAGGGCAGCCACAGGTTCTCTGGGAAATCTGTGCCAGGGCCTCGCCACCCTCACAGGGAAAAACTTCTTCCCAATATCCAATCTAATCCTGTCCTCTCCATTTGTTTTGGCCTTTTTGCAATGAAATAATAGGAACTGAGTACCAAAGAGCATTTCCAAGAATTTGTTTAGTTTTCTTTACCTGTGTGAAGGCATTCCCCCATGTCGTGTCCCTCCAGACCTTTGAAAAAGTCCCTCTCTAATTCTCTTGGAGCCCCTTTAGGCACTAGAGAGGGCTCTAAGGTCTCCCCAGAGCCTTCTTTTCTCCACGGTGAACACCCCCAGCTCTCAGCCTGTCTCCAGAGCAGAAGTGCTCCAGACCTCTGATCAATTCAGTTGCCTCCTCTGGACTTGCTCCAACACAGGTTTAAGTCCTTCTTATGTTGGCATTATGAACATAAGAAGGACCCAAGTAATGGGTTGCCATCAATTTTCAGCTAAGAAACTCCTCATAGGCCAGCAGCTACTGCCAAGGGACCATAATGTAGCTGGGCAAAATAAATAAGGTGGTCAGGTGGGTTACCTTTGAGATGGTATATCCGGTACACTTCATTAAGTGCTATCCTGATGTCTGCTTTGGTCTGCACAAAAACCTGACTGCGTGAATATCGCTGCAGAAATTGAGGTGCGAGGTCACATGTGTCTTCTGGGTGTTTTGCTGTATGAAAAGAAATCTTGCAGTGGTGTGAGATGTTTATGAGGTGATATCTATACCTGGGAGACATGAAGAGAGGAAGAAAGCCAAAGTTCAAGTGCACTGCTAAGTAGCCTTAAAAAACTTGCCAAATGCATCTTAAAGACATTAAGTCACCAATACAATACCCCAGATTTCCATTGTATTTGCTACATGAGTTTCTAAAATTCAGCACTACCATCCTTCTGACATTGTTAGTTTTTTTCATGGTGGTTGTGTCACTGTTGCCAAAGTGGTGTAAAGGAGATCAGAAAGTGCAGTAGCCAAACTGCTGGAGGATAACTAGGAGCAAAAAGCAGGAAAGGGGAGAGGAGAGGATGGAAATACATGTTTTGTGTCTGAAGTCAGGAAAGTGGCTTCCATCTAAGAGGAAACAAGGACAGGAGACATGGATATGGATCTACAGGGAAAAGGAAGGAAGGGAGAGGAACATCAGAGCATCACCAAGATAAAAAAGCTACTGGCTGTGAGATAATACTGTCTGGGGAAATTCAGTTATGATGAGCATCTGCTTCGTTTTGAGTTTCACTTTCATCAGTATCTTCACTGGAGATGGATAGAAAAGTTCTAAGAGTGTGTGTGGGAGTCGGTGCTCCAGTCTGATGGGTGTCAGCCAGGTGGGTGAGGCCAGATGCAGGGCTCAGATGTACAAACCATTCCCGCTGCCTTGCAAAGGATGGACAGCTGTGAGGTGGGAATGTGCTGCTTTGGCAGGGGAGTAGATTCAGGATGCTCTGATCTGTACATGATTGTGCTCAGAGTCAGGAACTCCTGCTAGCTCTGACAGTTCTCTGCTCAGCCATGAGTGAATGTAAACCAGCAAGATGACAGCAGATGAAACCATCCACCCTGTCAGTCTAGCCTAAACCTATATGCATCTGCTATGATAAAGCCACTCCAGACCATTGAGGAGATTTACTTATAAAATGAGAAGAAGGGATGAAATCATCCTCTCACTCTTCAAGTTTCCGAAATTCATAGGAAGAGGAGACATGGGATTTTGGAGGTGTGTGTCTGTGTGTTAGGTGGCATTTTTAAAATAATTTTCCCCCTAACTGTAACAATTAAAAATCCAGAAGAAAGATTTGAAAAAGAAAAACAAGCAAACCAAACCCCAAAACAACTAAACTCCCTGGTTTCAAGGTGGGTTAACAACACGAAAAGCTCATGCCAGAACATGTGTTATTAGCAATAAAAAAGTTCTTTATTTGTCTGTCTGGGGAATTTCTTTCACACTCACTTTTAAAAATACTATCTTTATTTGTTTCCCTTCTATCACACACACAACCAGATCACTTAAATAAAACAGAGTTTTATATTCATTCCAGGAAAGGATTCTTGCCAAAATCTGTGCCTCCTTTTTCTCCCCCCCTCTCATTTTCTTATATACAGACCAGTGATGAAAACACAAAAAAATCTGAAGCCTGTGAGGTGACAGATGAACAAGATGTAGAGGCAAATTATCCAAATGGTGCTGTGAAGGAATGGCTTTAGCTGGAAAAAAGGGAACATATTTCTGCAAAGGTTAGAGGAATTTTTCTGTTTCTGTTCGATTTTTCCAAGGCTGGAAATTTAAATTTCATGAGGAGACTAAGGTCCTGCATTTTAGATGTTCCAGATAATTCTTTCCCTTGATTTGTTGCTTTGTTTGTTTAGCTTTTTATCAACAGTGAGGATTTGTGGTTCAGCTTATTTTATGTGCATAAATCTCATTTGTGTGATTGTGATTGCCGGACACATGATGGACATTGACACCATGCACAGCAGAGTGAGGAGAATGTTGGCTGCAAACTGTACCTGGAGCTTTGCTTCCAAGGAGGACCTTGCAGTCCTGCTGGTGTTAAACTGTCTCACATAGGTAGGTTTTTCCCAATATCCAACCTAGACCTCCTCTGGCACAACTTGAGGCCATTTCCTTTTGTCTTGTCACTTGTTACTTGAGAGAAGAGACCTACCCTCACCTGGCTCCACCCTCCTGTCAGGGAGTTGTAGATAGTGAGAATGTTCCCCCGAGCCTCCTTTTCTGCAGGCTGAGCCCCCCCAGCTCCCTCACCTCTCATCACCAGTGCCAGCAAAGGGGTGCAATCATTCAAATCACTTCTCTCATCCTGCTGGCCACACCATTGCTGACACAAGTAAGGATACCCCCTTGGCACACACCTGAGCTCATGTTCTGGTGCTGTGGATCAGCACCCCCAGGTCCTTTTCCACCCTGCAGCTTTCCAACCACTCTGTGCCAAGCCTGGAGAGCTGTGTGGGGTTGTGACTCAGGGTCAGGACCCAACACTTGGCCTTGTTGAAATTCATACCACTGGCCTCGGCCCATGGATCCAGCCTGCACAGATCCTTTTGTAGAGCCTTCCTGCCCTCCAGCAGATTAACACTCCCACCTAACTTGGTGTCATCTGTGAACTTGCTGAGGGTGGACTCAATCCCCTTGTCTAAACCATCAGCAAAGATATTACACAGGACAGGCCTCAACATTGAGCCCTGGGGAACCCCACAAGTGACCGGCCGCCAATTGGATTTAGTCCCATTCCCTGCCACTCTCTGGGCCCAACCATCCAGCCAGCTTTTACCCAGAAAACAGTGCACCTCAAAGCCATGAGCAGACAGTTTCTCCAGGAGAATGCTGTAGGAGACAATGCTTTACTAGAGTCTGTGTAGACAACACCCACACCTACCAAGCAGGTCTCGTTGCCATCGGTAGCCATCAGGTTGGTCAAGCAAGACCCGCCTTTCACAAACCCATGCTGGCTGGGCCTGGTTCCCTGGTTGTTCTGCATGTGCCAGGTGATGGCACTCAAGATGATTTGCTCCATCACCTTCCCTGGCACCAAAGTCAGGCTGACAGTCCTGCAGTTCCCTGGAGAAAGACAGGGCTAGATGTTTATGTCTATATATATATGGATGTATATATCTGTGTGTATGTGCATGTGCTGGATGTGGGAACATGAAATTGCAGCAGTCTCACTCTTATCAGGCTACCAGGTTCAGCAGCTCTTCCCCTCATCTGATATTGCAATGCTATGGCTGAACCAAGACCTAAAACAGGTGACTTGCAAGAGCAAAGTACCATGTTGGATAAGATGTTATCTGCTAAATTTCCTTGCTTTTGTGTAAGCGAAAGTTAGGGACCAATCAATGGAAAGGCACCTAAACCTGTGCATCCCACCCCAGATCAGATATTGTGCTTTATAATGTCTGTGGAACTGGCATTGAGTCACTGGAAGATACTGAGTTCAACAGGCTTCAGATCAGCCCATGATTGCAAAACATCCTCAGGGATGTGTCCTAAGAGGGGCTTCTGGCCAATGCAGTGATAGAAGCAATACAGATAGTTTCACAGAATCACAGAATGAACCAGGTTGGAAAAGACCTTTGAGATCATCAAGTCCAGCCTATGACCTAATACCACCTGATCAACTAAACCGTGGCACTGAGTGCCACATGCAGCCTTTTTTTTTGAAACACATCCAGGGATGGGGACTCCACCACCCCCCTGGGCAGATGATTCCAGTGCCCAATCACTCTTGCAGTGAAGAATTTTTTCCTGATGTCTAACCTAAACTTTCCGTGGCGCAGCTTAAGACTCTGTCCCCTTGTTCTGTCAGTGGTTGCCTGGGAGAAGAGACTGACCCCCACCTGGCCACAACCAACTTTCAGGGAGTTGTAGAGGGTGATAAGGTCTCCCCTCAGCCTCCTTTTTTCCAGGCTGAACAGCCTCAGCTCCCTCAGCTGTTCTTCATAGGGCTTGTGTTCCAGGCCCTTCACCAGCCTTGTTGCCCTTTTCTGGATGCGTTCAAGTCTCCTTTTGAGACTGTAGTCACAAAAGAAAATTACACATAGATGACAGGAAGTATAAAAGGAGGCTGGAAGCTGAATGACTTAAAACTCAGGAGAGAGCAAGAGAGGGATTGCTGATTGCTACCAAGGGTTTGGAGGAGGAGAAGCATTTGTGCATGATGCCATTTGGGTAACAGCCCAGATCTGGCCCAAAGCTGTAGATAAGAGTAAAAGGAAAGATCTGAAGGCAGACCATCTCAGACAAAGAAGAATCACAACACTGCTATATTTGCAAGGCATGGGAGGAGAGAAATATTGGAAGAGGTAATACTAAATGTTCTTGACCTCTGCTCAGCTGACTCAGAGGGAATGTAAAATGCCCAGAGGAATTGTGATTGTGATCTTATAACTCACAGAGACTTTTACTGCAGAAAACTGGAAAAAGTTGGAAGAGTCTGCAGTTTGAATTCATCTTTGTTAAGCCCCAGTAGGATTAAAGGGCAGCACAGGCCAGTGTGGGGCCTGAAAGGAAGGTGAAGGTTAGCATAGGAAGAATAACTTGGAGGTCTCTGAAAAGAATCAGAAGCAAGTTCAAAGGATAATTCAATAAACAAATAAAGAGATTCACCCGGGAAAGCAGAGAAACACATGAAGAAGAAAATAATACTGTGCTACACAGACCACTAAGGAAAACGCATTGTGTAAGAATATTTTAAGATGAGTGAGGGCAGATGAATGGTACCTCTCAATGTGGAGGGAACCTGAGTTGGCTTCAGGGATCTCCTTGCAAATCTCTGAGATTGCAAAGGAAAGACTGAGGAATGATACTTTTAGAGAGTCACATGCTGGTGATACCCCAGAAAGTCTGCCTTTCAGGATCTTAAATTTGGAAAGCACCATGTTTCCCCCTTGCTTCTGTACAGGCAGTTAGATGTCAGCAGGTGATTCTTGGTGATGCACCAAAACCTCTGGGTATCTCTCAGCATGAGGCCTGGACCCTAATTCCTGAAGAAGTTAATTAAGAAGCTGTGGCACTCCAATGCTTCTCTTCACAAAGTCCTTCCTGGTCAAGAGGACACCCCTTTATGCCTACACAATTCCTCAAGCATGACCTCATCTCAAAGCTTATTTGTCAGGAAAGGACTGACTAGGTCATAGTGAAGCACTTCTGGGGCTTGTGGTCCCAGATATATTTGGTTCAGGACAGATTTTGTTTGTCTGAAGAACTCCTGCGGTATCAACAGAAGTAGAATGAGTACTTGTTGTACTTTCTTTCAAATCTGTTGGGTGCGAAGAAAATTAGAATATGAGGAGAAAGATGAGTGAAGAACAGAAAGAGAGGAGCAATTATTTCCTCTTTAAAAATATTATTCAGGGATTCACTTTTGAAATAACTGTTACAGGATGTGACTCAAAGGGGAAAATAAAGGCTGCTTATCTCTGGTTCAGCTTTGTCCCTTTCTATCTGAGAAACGGGAAAGGTGCTGGAGAGCAAGAATGGAGAGTTGACTTGTTTAAGCTTTGCAGATTTTTCTTTCTTGAACATCAATTTTTTAGGATCATCACTAGAATTAGTGTTAGGTAGCTGAGCAGATCAATCATTTAAATCTCTCACTACAAAGCAATTTCTTCATCAATTGTTTTTGGGGTTTTTTTTCCAGGCCTACAGAGCATTTCTCCAAGCCTCAGGCGTAGGACTTCTTCCAACAGATTTCAGTCACATAGCAGGCAAATGCACAACTGATGAAAATAATCCCAATGTAGATGCATTGTCCAAAAATGACCTGGATAATTCAGGTGGTGTTGATACCTGACTTCTTCAGATGGTTGAAGCTAGAGGAGAATTTATGCTTGTGATGCTGAAAAAGTAAGAGAAAAGGGAAATATCTTACAACAAGAAACTTAAATATTAATTCTGTTTAGCCATCAAGTGACAAACTGACTTGATTACTATATAAAGTATCTTGTAGAAGAGAATACAGATTACCAGGGGCTCTCATGCAATGGAGAAAGAGCAAACCTAATGTGAGCAGATGTCTCATAAAGAAGGCATGACAAATTCAGGTTATAAAAGCATGGAAGTGTGGAAGTGTGCACAGTTAGTGCTGGGAACAGAAACAAAAGGAAGTGAAAGATACCTCTTGTGTCTTTGAAAATGGGCAGGTTTCTTTACTCAGGAAGAGCTGCAGTCAAACACAGATTACTCACCTTAATATACAGGTAATTGGGTAACATTAAACAGCCTGCAATATACAGGTCAGATGAGCTAATAATCCCTCCTGGAGTTACACCATTATCTAAAACTCTTTATTAATCTGAAACTGGTCAGTCTGCAGCCTTTTTGGCATGATTCTGGTTTCAGATATTAGTCCATTAGTGTGGATTTCATTGCAATTGCTGAAAGGGTGTCCAGAACCAGAGATAGAGGCTTCAAACTGCATCACACAACAGAAAGATTTTTTTTCCCCAAATCTACAAAGCACAGTACTGAATCTGGGAAATTATTTTAGCTGTTTTCAGCAAATCTTTTATGTGTGAATGTAATGATGTTCTACAGTGTTTCTGAAGCACAGGATAAACAAATGGAGAGATGTCCTGAAATTCCATCCTGCATTTAAAGAGAAAACATGCCTTGGTTTCTGGGGAAAAGAGCCTTAAATGGGAAGCAAGCAGTGATTTACAAGATTTTCTGTCAATAAAAGTATCTTCTGGAGAGTCATCAATGAAATTTATTGTGGGAATCACTCATCACTCAAGCAGAAATGGATGTTCAAGCAGTGAAAATGCCAGAGGTGCAAAATCACAGTCTGTATTTGGTTGATGTTCCGTAGAAACCAGAAGACAAAGGAAAAGCAAGATGTGTCTTGTCCCAGAAGCACCTCCTGAATCTTGTATTGATTTCATTACTTCTTAGGGTGGAATCATGATGTTTTGGATAGCTGTGCTGTATAGTACTGGCAGGTGATGACACAAACACCTTGAAATACAGGATGAAGGAGAAGTGGAAGAAAAATACATGCTGTCCTTGGATATAAAACATAGTCTTTTGATTCAAATCTCAGAAAGCCATAGGATGTTGGTCCTTAATGTACGGGAATTATACAGCAGTTATTTCTTGATGTTAAGAGAATATATTATCTGTAAAGATGGTGTAGACTAGGAGTGGAGAAAGGAGACGCATCTTTGCAAATATTTAGAAATGTGGAGATCCTCAGTGCTTTGGAGCTCAGTGCACTGCTTCCTGTCACTTCAGAGACACAGATGAAATAACAATGCTTGGGTGTATGTGATATTTTGCTTTACAAAAACAGAGGCAAAGGGCTGCAAACTGAATCATCCCTGCTTTGGTTGAAGGAGCGGGAAGAAAAGAGGGGTCCTGATTCTCAGATGGGTTATTAAACACCTTATGAAAACAAGGTTGCCAGAAAGTCTTCTGAGGTACCTTGAGGTTTTGGAAAAAGAGTCACCTTGAGGTTTTGGAAATCCGAGACTTGCAGGGTAAAATTCAGTCCCCACCTCCATCTATTGTCATGATGTTGCTGTAATACCTTAATGAATATTTGTAGGACACCAGATGTGGATGGATTGAGGAGGGCTTAAAAACCCCTGTCATTTTCCTCAAAATCCAGCCAGCTGACCCCATCCTTTGAAGTGAAGGGAACCACTTTCACTCTGTCAGGCTAGCAACAAGGAAACAAGGTAGCAAAAGAGAATAGCTCCATCTACCCTGTGGCAGAACCAGTAGTTTAAGCCACTTCCAAAGCTACTTTGATAAGGCCTTTTCCACTCAGAGTTTTCCATTCAGGGAGGCTTCAGCCTCAACCATTTAAAATAGAGCATTACAGATCTATTTGCAAGGGCTTTGTAGATATTTTTTTAGTTAAAGCATCACAAAACATCCAGGGCATCTGAGGCAGTCATTATTGGTCATTCAAACTATTGAGCACCCCTAACCCCAGGAGAAAGCAGGAGGAGCACACTCTTCAGAACTTTGGAAAAGCCCACTTTTAAAGTAATTTTCCTGTGTTGGAGCTATAAATACACACACACACACACCCCTCTCCTGAGGCCTTGCAAGGTAGTCTTTCTCCTGCTTGAAAAGGGCTGTAGGTGTTGAAGAGTTTTGGCAGAGCCTGGGTTCATTTAGCTGGGTCAGTAGATAACTGGCTCTCAACCAGAAAACACAAAGTGGACATAAATGGTAATTTCTGTAGCCAAGGCAGTTTTCAGATGGGGTGAAGAAAAAGGAGTGAATAGCAGAGTGAGGTATAGCGTTGGCTGAAATGGAGTATAAGGTCACATAACTCACATTTAAACCTAAAAGTCACCTTCCTTCGCCAGTGATTCCTCATGATCTTTTCAAGCCACCTCTCTCATGCTGGAAGCTTTTAAAGGGGTTTCTTAACACACAGAACTTTCTGTTTCTCTTTCATCCTAAAAACCCAGCCATTGTTCCAATGAAATCTCTTTAATTAGTGTTCAGCTCTGTGAGTGAAAGTCGAGCAGGGTCTGGGGATCAGGCCCACCACTTTGCAGTAGTCACAGTGGCTTCAGTCTTGTGCCATGTGCTTTCCTTGCTTAAGATCTTGCATTTTGACATATTGCTTCAATACAGTACATTTTATGACACCTTTGCTGGAGGGCTAAAGGCCACATTCCTTCCATCTAGCCTGCATGCAATTTTCATTCTCTTGTCTTCAATGCATCATAGAAACCAATCTTTCTTTCTTGTCTTTCCTTTTTCCTTTCTCTCTCTCTGTCTTTCTCTTTTTTTCTCCCTACCCCTCACCTCACCATCACCCCTCTACTCCCTCCCCTCCCCAAGATATTGTGGGTTATTACCTCAATCCTTTTCAGCTGAGAAAGGTTTGAGGTAATGACCTGAAACTTCCTGGAAAAGATCCCAAAAAGCCCCAAATGGAAACCACATGCAACGTATTAGGGACCCTCACAGCATAAAGAAACATTAGTTCAAGTAACGAGAATGTACATTGATCAACTACTTATGTACCAGCTGGTAAGAGGCATGTATGATCAGCCATGAACACAAACCAGGTGGGGCAATTAGCTGATCTGCTAAGTTATAGCAAGAAAGGTGAAAAAATAGATTCTCTTTCAGGAAACAGTTTCCTTAATCATCGTCCTTGAGCTGCTTTGGGGATCTGACTTTTTGCAGTAGCAAAAACCTGGAAGAGATCCACAGAACCTGCATGATGCCAAATACTATTGGGTTATGAACCCATGGAGCCTCCACAGATGCTTGCTTTATGCTGTAGTATCAAGGCAAAAACACCAGAGAACTTTTTATTGTTACCACAGGGAGAAAAGAGCTCTCCTTTTCTCTTTGCCCAGTTAAAATAATGTCTTTGTTCATCAGTAACATGAAAATGCATCATCTCCCCCTCCACCCCTCAGCAATCCCATAGTTCTACAGACACAAGCAAGCAAGAGGGAATCATGATAAAACAGTCATTTTGGCCCACCTCCAGGAAGATATTTCAGCTTTTGTTTTCCTCTGAAGTTGAATGCACTTATGGAAATGAAGGTGAGTTAATATTGAGTGGCTCTGGGCCTTTGGTGTTACAGAGCCATCTCATCATCTCATCATCTCATCATCTCTTTCACCATGCAGTATCATGGGAACATGACTTGTGCTTTTTTGGAGTATTGTTTTATTAAATCCAGATGATGCAATTCAGCTCAGAGCCCAGTGCTATCCATTCTTCCTACGAACCAAGGACAATATCCTGCCACAGAAAGATGCAAACTATCAAAAGTACCGAGCGTTTTAACAGGCTGCCCAGGACAGTGGTGGAGTCCCCATCCCTAGGAGGATTTATAGATATGTGGCTGTGGCACTTGGGGACATGGGTTAATGGTGGGCTTGGAAAACAATTCGGCTTGATGATCTTAGAGAGCTTTTCCAAGCTAAATGGTTCTAAGAGATCTGAAGGAGTAACAGCAGCTTGGGTGCTCCAATACAGTTTTACCCATCACACCAATGTAGGGACATAACTTATTACAACTGATCTACCATATTGCAAACAACACTGTTCCAGAGCCCAAACCAAGGCAGAAGAAGGAGCTACCAGCAGAACAGTCTGTCCAGGACCATGGCAATAGCATGCTTATGGTGGGGGAGGGAACTCCCATATTTCGTTTCTCTTCCCCTTTTTCCTTTCCAATGAAACCACACTGGATATTGTAAGACCAGAACAATGACTCCTGAAAAATGAAGTCCAGACAGCTGCCAGCTCTAGTGACTTCATTGTGCAAGTCATAATGTCTATGTTTTTTCTTAAAGTCCCAATTCCAGGAGCTGAGTATGTGGGCTTGCATTTCTCCCTTCCTTGGGGGAAAAAAAAAAAAAAAAAAAAAAAAGTTTATTTTTACTCTCATGGATGTTAAAAAGCTAGAATATATGCCCTGAGTGTGCCTAAATCTACCAAAACCAAGGAGTCACTGAAAAAGAATCCCGAGTACATTATTCCTCATGATTTCTGAGCCAGCGTCAGAATTTATGAGCCTGTTGCTTCAGATTCATCATTTTGGCATGATTGGCAGAGATGAAATGGAATATAAGAAACAGCTGAGAGGAAGAAAAGGGAAAGGTGAGTTGTTTGACCTCGGTCTCCATGCTGGGGTGCACTGGACAATTATTTACAGTAATTCTTCTGTGCCTCAGTATATTCTCCAAAATCATATTGCCTGACACTTCTGCAAAAACATAAATTAAAAAAAAAGAAATGCCAGGCTAGAACTGGAAAGTTTGATAACATTTTCAGGGAATTTTGGAATATTATTCCACTTCTGTTTTATTCATTCTGTAATTTCCATCTCTTTTGTGTTTCTTTTTTTACCTCCTGTGCAGTAGAGATTTTGCAACAAGCCTTTGCCCCGAGAATGGCCTTTTTGCACATTAAGAAGCACAAAAGGAGTAGAGAATAAAAGGCGACCTCATTTTTTGTTTTCACAGGTTTCCTAAGAGAAAAGGTTTGCCATCTGGGTGGAAATCTGACAAAACAACACAGGAGGGGTTGGACCCATCAGCCAAGCTGAACAGCTGCAGGGAAGCTACATGAAAACTGAATCACTCCGCTGGAATAATTTATTGTAGCTGGTTTGCAGGGATAATAACAAAAAGATATTCAGCTCTTTTATCTCCTCTTGCAGCATGAGGTCCCATGCTAGACACTGGCAAAGCACTTTTCTCAAGCTGTAGTGAGAGTTTCACTTGGAGTGTTGTGCAGGAGTCAGCTAGGAGGGAAAACAGCACAAAGTACCACTGTGGCTCTGTAATGTGGCATCTCAGGGCTTCACAGTCCATTCCCTCAGTACATCCTGCTTGTGAAACTTATGTTTATTATCCTGTGTTAGTCCCAGGTTGGTAGTGCCCAACTAGAGGCATTTTTGGCTGCTCTTTGACTTGTGGTAGATGGGTCACTGGCTTGCTGTACTGCCATCTGGAGCTGGGACAGGGGACGTCTCAGACCATCTCACCTTCTCTCTACCAAGGAAGGTAGCCCACAGGGCTAGGAAGACTTTACTCACTTGGGTCCTCCTCAATCTGAATGCCTTTAGGTTGCCAACTAGGTACCAGACCTCCTCCACCTGAAAATACCCTGCCAGACCATGACCTCCTTGTCTTTGGTTCTCAAGGACACAGTAGTGCCTGCCTTCTCTCTTGGCTAGATGCGTGCTCAGATGATTGTGCTGGCTTTGCTATTCATCAGAGCTAATTTATATCTCTAGGACTAAATCCTAGCAATTAACAGAGAAAGTTCTTCAACTGAATTGATTGAAGAAATAAATAGCAGAAAAATATAGAGAAATAAGGGCTGCTGAGAAACCATTTCCAATTTGGCAGAATAGTTCTCAGGCACTGATGAGACCACACCTTGAGTCTTGTCTTCCCTTTTGGGTCCCTCACAACGAGAAAGACACTGAGGTGCTGGAGAGTGTCCAGCGAAGGGAATGGAGCTGGGGAAGGGTCTGAAGCACAAGTCTGATGAGGAGCAGCTGGGGGACTCCACCTGGAGAAAAGGAGGCTCAGGGGAAACCTTCTCACTCTGTACAACTCCCTGACAGGAGGGTGCAGCCAGGTGGGTGTTGGTCTGTTCTCCCAGGTAACAAGTGTTTTGAAAAGACGAAATGGCCTCAAGTTGTGCCAGAAGAGATTTGAATTGAATATTAGGAAGTATTTCTTCACTGAGAGGGCTATCCAGCCCTGGCACAGTCTGTGCAGTGTGGTAGATTCCCCATCCCTGGGAGGATTTAAAAGCAGTGTAGATGTGGCACTTGGGGATATGTGTTCATGGTGGCCTTGGCAGTGCTGAGGGAACGATTGGACCCAATGATCTTAGAGGGCTCTTCCGACCTAAAATATTCTATGTGTCTATGATAAAAGGTCACTTAACTTTCAAAACTAAACAAAATCAGTCTGATATTATTCCCAGTCCAAGATGTGCTGGTAGAAAGGGACCTCTGGAGGTCTCTTTATACAAAATAAAGGCAGGATAATCTACTCCCTGTTTTATTTGCCACTACAGAAAATTGTTACGCTTTACCCATCCATCTAGCTATTCCTTAAGAAGCTAAAGGCTGCTTTTAAATCTTCTCTTTAAAGAAGCACAACTCCCTCAGGCTCATCTTGTAGGTCTTGCAAGTGCCTGACCACCTTGGTAGCTTCACAGAGCTCAGTAGTTTTTAATCTCATCTGGAAGGATGGTGGGCCAATAAAGGGGCAATGCAAGGAAACCAGGAAGAGCTTTCCCTCACACGAGTGCTAGTCCAGCTTTAGGGCCTTGAGGAATTTACACATCTCTGAAAATATGCTGGTAAGTGCAAGAGCAGGTTTACTGGGTAGACTGGGAAAATCCATCATCTTTTCCCTCTTAGCACTGCTCCATCTATCACACACACAATGCTACAAGATGAGGAGCCAGACTGCTGTCCTTTTTTGTATTACATCTCCCCAAAGCCCTGAAGCACTTGAGTCCAAACTCGGAGGTCTCTCAGGCTGTTCTTTGGCAATGGAGCATAACACACAGCATGCAGTTTGTTCTGCCTTTCCATTACAAACCTCTTTTAAGTTGCAAGTGGCTTAGCCACACTTCAGCAGTTCAACTTGACATTTCCTATGCCTTGGGATGATTTTGTGGTGGGAAATTTTCACAAAATCTTGGCTTGTGAACCTTAAGTAGCTTTGCCAATGTATTTTTTTTACTTTTTTTTTTTTTTTTAAATTCACAGGGTCAGGTTCTCGGCTGGTGTCTGCAGTTCACAACTGCTATGTACCCAGCCAGCTGCCACTGCCAGGTAGGCAAATTGCAAACTCTGCAGAAAGCATTATGTTTTCACGATACTGCTAATTCTTATTTAGGAATAAGCCCTTTTTTTCTTTTCTGAGTCAAGGTTTGCCTGGGCCATGGCTGCAGGGAGCTCTGGTCCATGTAGTGTGATGCAAAGCCTGAGAGCCAAGAACCATGATGTATCAGTGTCTGACTCAGGTCTGACACAAATAGTGCCAAGATATTCCTGACACTTGGACGTTCTGCCTGATACTCCACAGATGTTTCAGTGGTGGTGAGGTGTTTCATCAGAATGACTTCTGCAGAAGTGCACACTTTAGTGCTTTGATTTGCAATTTTCACTTTAATTGTCTTGCTTTTCCTCCACAAATTTGGTAATATCTTTACCTAGAGCTAGTTTCTCAGTCCAGGTGCCATGAATTCCCTTACTCATTTCAAGGAAAGATCTGACAACAGATCCTGGCAGCACCATGTTGTGTGGTGTGGCTGGCATGCTGGAAGGAAGGGATGCCATCCAGAGGGGCTTTGACAGGCTGGAGAGGTGGGCCTGTGCAAACATCATGATGCTCAAAAAGGCCAAGTGCAAGGTCCTGCACATAGGCTGGGGCAATCCCAAGCACAAGCATAGGCTGGGCAGAGAATGAATCAACAATAGCCCGGTGGAGAAAGACTTGGGGGTGTTTGTGTATGAAAAGTTTGATATGATTCAGCAAAGCACACTCACAGCCCAGAAAGCCAACCACATCCTCAGCTACATCAAAAGAGGTGTGACCGCTGGGTTAAGGGAGGTGTATCTGCCCCTCGACTCTGTTCTTTGGACACCCAACCTGGAACACTGTGTGCAGCTTGGGGCCCCCAACATAAGAAAGTTGTGAACCAGTTTGAACAAGTCCAGAGAAGAATCACTAAGTGATCAGAGAACTGGAGCATCTCTCCTATGAAGACAGGGTGGGAGAACTGGAACTTTTCATTCTGGAGAAGATAAGGTTCCAGGGAGACCTTAGAGCCCCTGCCAGTGCCTGAAGGAGATTTACAAGAAGGCTGGAGAGGGACTTTTCACAATGTCATGTAATGATAAGACATGGGGGAATGGCATTAAGATCAAGGAGGATAAGTTTAAATTGGATATTGGGAAGAAATTCTTCTGATGAGGGTGCTGAGGCCCTGGCACAGGTTGCCCAGAGAAGCTGTGGCTGCCCCACCCCTGGGAGTGTTCAGGGGCAGTATGGATGGAGCTCTGAGCAACCAGGTCTAGTGGAAGGTGTCCCTGCCCATGGCATGGGTTTGGAACAAGATGGTTTTTAAGGTCCCTTCCAACCCAAACCATTCTATGATTTTATCATTCTATGAGCTGGCTCATTAGCAAAACCCCAGACTTCCACACAGCTCCCCTGATCCTAGGATTAGGACATGGGTGACAGAAATGTCTAAATTAAGGTGTCAGCTAACTTCCCAGTTTGCCTTTCCCAAGCAGCCTTTTCTTTACTTTTTTTCCTCTCCATCACCCCAGATGAGATATTTCCTCTCTGGTTTGTGCAGCCAAAAAACCATTTATCTTCTTTTCAAATAGCTGTGTGTCATCTGTTAAAAATAATCTTGTCAAGGCTTGTGGAGGGCTTGAAAAATGTGCTAATATTAAGCAGACTTTCATACTAAAATCTCTGTATCCCATGAAAGGTCAGTCAGTTCAGTTCATATGCTACAGGAAAGACAAATAACAGCATTAATGACTGGATCTGGTAAAGAATTAGCTGCAGTCGAGTAAGTTTCTAAGGCAGTCATGGGGTCAGGGCTATAATGTGTTAATTACTCACATGGGGTAGTCATCCAGCTAAATCCTCCTCACTGAGTGGTTATATCAGTGTGATGTATGTCATAGGTCTGTGAACCTGAAAAGTAATCATGGTTCTGCTGCCTGTGGTGCCTTGTTGTCTTTCACAAGTCACCCTAGGGCTGGGCAAGTTGGGCTGGGAAAATCTGTCTGTTGGGAGTATTTTTGGAGTAAGTTAGTGACGAGGCAGAGATTGAGAGATCTCAACTGATGTCCCTCATGGAGGGGCCGAGCTCTCCCCATGTTCATGAAGGTGGCTCATTACTTTCTTCTAAGTGGTCTGGTTGCATCTTGGGGTATGTCTTAGGAAATATTCCCAGTTTGGACATATTCCCGGTTTGCCCATGTAGGTCTCTCTTGGAGGCTCTGTGTCCCATCAGCTGTTCGCATCTCTTATCTGGCTGTGGGGACTCTGGACCTGCCTCCTGCATTGTGTCAGTGCCTCAGAGTCCCAGCTGCAGGCAACTGTCCCTATGGGTCCTGCTCATGGAGGAAGTGCTCTGGAAGAGTCCAAGTAACAAGCAACCTCTCCTCATCCCATCTGCATGACAAAGCAGAGACTTTAAAGGCTCATCTTCCCCCAGCTTCCCCTCCTTTCTCTTTTATGTCAGAGGAATCCACCATTCATCCCCCTGTGCAGTGACCCAAGGAAAGATGAACCAACTTCCCCTGTTTTCAGGTTGCCCAGTGCTTTCTGGGATCAATGACCATACAAACACATCTCTGTCCATCTAGAGATGGCTTGGGCACCTGACCCTGCTGCTGGCTGGCAGCTCCACACAAGCCATCATTATGACTGCCTGTTACTGAAGCTCAGAGATGTCAAGATAAGAGCCATCCAAAGGACTGTCTGCTTCAAGTACCAGACTCAGCTGAAAAGTCTCCCCAGAATTTTGGAGGACTTTACAGTGGAAGAGATAGGTGCATTCATTGGCTTTACATAGCAAATGAGGCTGTGACATGGCCAGAGCATCTTCTGGTTTTGATGCTGGCTTAGATGTTGTTATGCTGCTTCAATGTGCAATTTTACAGGTGACTCAATATTAGAACTTTTTCCAATTGCAAATCACATCAGTGTATCAGCCAGGTGTCTGTCCATTGGGAGAGCTGGCATCTCCATCCTCACACGATGCCAAATCAAGTAATTCAGATAATGCTTGAAAAGTCTTCAAGAGCTCGCTCAGCTTTCTCTTTGGTCTTCGCGTTGCCTCCAAGTGAGGCTGAGATTTTTGTTTGAAGGCTTGGCTGTGCTTTTGTGTCTGTTCAATGCAGAAGAGCTCTTCTAGGGGGTGACTAACCACTGTGGACACCTCCAGGTCTTGGAGGTAAGTGGAGAGGGCCACAGGACACCACCAGCCAAAAGTAATTAAATGCCCAAAATCTCAAGTGTAGGGGTGGAAAAATGAAGGGATCCTTCATTATCTCACTCTACCCTTAGGCAGCTCCATTTCTATGCAACTGCTTTTCTAGCCCCTTTTCAATTGTCCTAGTTTTAAAGGGGCTTTCAAAAGCAGGATACATCCTCTACCTGCACAAAGCATGGAACAGACCCATCAAACAGCTAATTGCTAAATGGAAGGGGGGGTAACTTTTCAGTGAGCAGAAGAGGGCCTGTTTATAAGTATGAAGAATGGGCACACTGATTTGCACTTGTAATCTTGCAGCATGCCATGAGTTTGTCCATCTGTCTGCCTGCTGTCCTGCCAGTGTCTGGTCTCAAAAACAGGTGCCATAGGTGCTGTGGTGGGTGTGTGCTTGCGTGACAAGCCTCTGCTACCTGCAGCAAAAAACCTGAGTTGTTTCATTCCGGAAGTTTGCTCAGCAGTGCCGTTCCCAGGCATAAGGTTTTCAGTTGCTCTTGTTGTAGGAATTGAATTGCCCTGCGCTGTCTGCTGCACATCCTGGCTGCACTGGCCATTTCAGAGCCAGTCTTAGACTCTCCTATAATCTTCTATAGCAAAATCCGATGTGGCCAGTGCATCCTTCCCACGCAGCAGTTTCTGGGCTGCAGCCAGACCCTTCTGTAACATTCACCCTCTGGCTTTGGGAGGAAGCGCTGCCTCTGGACCTCTGTAGTTCTTGTGGACAGCGTCTCCTACAGGAGATGCCCACATCCGTCCTGGTCCCTCAGAGCAATCAACAGTTCAACTGGCTTTGGTGTATGTCATGTTGGCAGCCTGATTACAGGTCCTTGCTCTGGAGTTCTTTAAACTGCAAGAATGAGAAAGAAAAACTACTTTGAGAAAGCAAGGTGTACAAAGGTGTGTCTCTTCCTCATCCTCAAATGCCCACTAAATAAACTCCAAAACAATACAGTGTTTTGTGGTTTCTACCAAGAGATCCACAACCACAGATGCCACAAGAAAGGGATTTAGTCCTTTTCTAATTAATATTTCTTTTCCCCTAGCTACATCTACATATTCAAAAATCAGATGCTTACTAGGGATCACAGCACTCATCTGTCTAATATTTTTAGAAAGGCATTTAGTCTTGATTTAGCACTCAACATATCTATAGATAAGCCACCCAAAGAGTTCTTTATGCTTCTGGTGAAAAGATAAACATGTCTTATGACCCTTCTTATCTGGTCTCTGCTTCCAGTTATGGCATCTGGTGGCACTTCTGATGGTTTTGCAACCTCCACTGAAACCTAATGAGGACACAAAGGTGCTTGCTTGTTCTGGTAATTCACTGAACACAGAAAAAACATAGAAAAATAAGTGATTTGGGGTTCTTCTTTACATTGAAACCTTATCCAGCCTAAGTGGAAGCCAGAATTTCACCTAAAATGTGCAACCCAGCCCATGGTTGGGTTGAAGTTTGTGAAGTCTTGCAGAGGGCCAGGCAGGGTGAAAGCTTATTTGAAAACAGTTCTTTTCCAGGATGGTCAGAGGGAGACCTGTGGTCCTGGCAGGTTGCAGCCCTGCCAAAACATCAATCCCTTCAGTTTAAATAAACAACTTGGTGCTTCATGTGGGCATGAGCCTTACAATACTCTTGTTTTACGAAGACTGTATTACTTGACATTTTTCTGGGCTCTTGAAATCCAGGTTGATTGTTGGGGCCTGGCAAGGCCTCTCAGATTGTCCATTCTCCACTGTGCAGAGCTGTGGTGGATGGACTGTGTCAAGGGGAAACACGGGGAGATTTCCTCCACCTCTATCTTCCAAGTGCTGCAAGATGGGGCACTCAAGTCCTGCCTGCCCTGAAGCACCATCCCAAGCACGGCTGATGGGTGCAGAGAGGGACTTTTCTAGCTCTCCAGCACTGGGAGTTTGGTCATGGGGAGGAGAAATATCTTGCCATTGACCTACCTGCATCGGGGTTTCAGCTCTGGCCACTGAGCTGCAAAGCAGGTGCCAAATTGGTGTCTCCAGAGGTGATACCTTCTGAGCCCTTGACATCCTGATCTAGATCTCAGTTCGTGTACATGGATCACATCCCTGTGGTTAAGTCTCCTGGAAGTTATTTTTGCTGATAAGCACTTGGGATACATGCAACCTTTTATAAACGCTCTCGACACATGCAACCACTTATAAACACTCTGATAAGAGGGGGGAAAAACAAAACCAAAATAAAATTGCAAGTTAAAGAGTAATGGGAAAAGCTATGCTCAGTGTTTTATGGGGTTTAATTATTTTTAGAGTAGGGGGCAAATGTGCCCATGTCTAATCAGCGAGAAAAAGTAAAAAAGCAGCAAAAGTAAACATATATCAGGTTAATTAATCTGCTGTGGGTTAACCACCAGAGAAGGTAACAACGTCATCAGAGAGGCTGTTGCAAGACTGCTGTGCAGTAATGCTCTCTCCCTTATTCCCCCAGACTCTGCTTCTCCTCCCTGGGGGCTCGTGCTATGGATAGACTCTTGGATCTACCTAAATCCCTCACAGAGGAGCCTGACTGCTTGCAGGCCCTTTCTGCCTGAGCTAGACATTTAACACTAACCAGAGGTGTGCTCTTGATACTGAATGGGACCCTGCTTTTCCACCCTCTCACTGCTAATCTACAGCGGGTGCTTTTGTCCTCTCTGTGGGAACATTTGTTGCCATCAAAATTCCTCTATCAGTGCAGAAAGGGCTGAAAGCATCTCTACTGCACATGCACGATGTCACAGAAACCAGCTGATGTTGCATTTTCTGCCAAGCTCAGAATCCATTGCAGCTCATTTGTGTTGAAGGGAATTCGTGATGCAGCATCAGGCATGACATACTACAGTTGGGAAGGCTGTCTATCTTTCTACATGAGTGTATGGAAAATCATGCTATGAAAAGCCAGTGTCCATAAAGGAGATGGAGGAGTCCTGCAGCTTTATTCAAATAAAGGGAGAGAGCCCACCGGGGCACACGCCTGCAGGGTTTTCTCTCACGAGGGTTTAGAGGGCACAGCCTCCTTTTATCCTGCACTCCCAGCTGCACGTTGCCCTCTTCCTTTCCCCATTGGCTGAGGTACTAGGAAGGAGCAGCTTTCCGAAACCACTTACCACATATCCCCCCTTGAACCTGTCATTTTACCCCAAAGTTCAGCAACTCAGGCTTGTGCAGACCCACTTGTCTGTTTCAGGAGCCAGGCTGTCTGGGTTCTGCAACAAACCTGCTGCTTGAAGTTAGTAAGAGCCATTTCAAAGACTTTAACACCCATACCCTCACCATGGAACTGTTTGTAAAGACATTGGCATGCATCTTCCCTCTCATGAGGATCACAGAATAATTTGGGTTGGTACAGACATTTAAAGGCCGTCTAGTCCAACCCGCCTGAGAGGGACCAATTTGATTTTTATTTATGCCTCAACCTGTGTTACACATGAGATGGAAAATTACTATAGGGGCTGTACACAAGCTGGAAGCCCTGTCCCTGGGGAGACTTTGCCTGGCAGCCAATCAAGGGAGAGAAAGCTTCCACAACTGGGCTGCAAATGACCCCCCCCCCCCCCCCCCNACCTTCCACAACTGGGCTGCAAGCAACTCCCCACTCGCCGGTGATGTCCGGATGCCCGGGAAAAAACGCCTGGGAAATCGGGCTATGGGAGGAGCCTTAGCAGATACAAGCGATTAACTGTGACACAACCCCTGGACATTTTTCTTTGGGTTTCTTGGAGGGAGTGGGGGCTTGCCTGGAGGCTCACTTTGGCCCCCCTCCCTTTTTCTTCCTGTAGTCATTCTGATGCCTTAAGAGGCCA